>JFHB01000350.1:0-18450 GCA_000729835.1 Atkinsonella hypoxylon
TAACCCTATATCTTTAAACTTCTAGGTTAAATTATCTATTTAATCTTTTACTTCTAAAATAAGCTATATAATTTCTTTAGCTTTATAACTAAAATTACTTATACTATAATGCTTAGAACTTCTTCTGCCTAGAGGTATATAAAGGTAGTCCCTTCTATTGTTATAGAGCTTAGAATTACGGTCTTCTAGCTCTATTTTAGCTTATATATACTAGCTAAGCTGCTCTAATAACTCCCTATAGGGTATTGCAATAAACTTAGCTCTAGTAACTTTTATTTAATCTATAAAGCTAGTAAGTATAGCATCTAGTAAGGCCTTATAAATGTAATTAGACTAAGAGGTTACACTGCGCTATATATAGAGCTTAGCGCTAATTATAGTAGCTTAATGCTCTTAAAGCTAATAGAGAGTGTCCTTTATAGTCCTTAAATAGTTTCTCTTTAGGTCTTTAAGCTTTTTATTAGCTTACTCCTTTTAATCCTAAGAAGTAGCTTTATACTAAAGTAAAAGCTACTCTTTAGCTTCTTTCTAATTATATAAGGTATAAATAACCTTTATATACTTATAGATTAATAGGTTAATATAATAGATAAATATCTTCTATTAGTTTTTCTTTAGAATAAATAAGGTTTCTATCTTTAGCTTAAAGCTAGTTAAGTAATTAAGAATATTTTCTCCCTTAAATTAGCGTACATTAAACTTCTTATTAAAGGTAGCCTAAGCTTGCTGCTTTTTAATAGCTTTACCTATAGCTTTAGCAAGAGCCTTATAAGGTATAGCTATAGCGCTACTAGTACTAGCCTTTTTATCTTAAGTATTTAATTCTATTATAACCTTAGGTTTTAAAACAACTTTTTTAGAAGATTTACTAGATTAGCTAGGGCTAGTATTAGCTGCTTTAAACGTAGAGCTTATGCTTTTCTTTAAAGGATGTAGAATACTAGACTTACGCAAATAACTAGTAAAATAGCTTAATATAAAAGGCAGGTGTAAAGAGAACAATTAATCTTGCTTAGCAGAAAGAGTGTAATATATATAATTCTCTATATTAGCTGTGCTTTTAGTGCTTTTACCTTCTGCTTCTATAGTTATATAAGCTTCTAACGCTAAGATATAAAGGCTAAGAACTTAATTGCTAATAACAATAAATATAAAGACAACTGCTAAGATAAGGATAAAAGAGAAATTTTTCTCTATAATTAAATAATTGTAACGTCTAAAGGACCTAAAGACTTCCTTTTTGCTGTATTAAGGCTATTTTAGCTAAAGGTAAAATAGAGGTTAAATAAGCTAGCTAGTATTTGCAATATAGCAACTGTCTTTAACTAGGCCTAGCTCTTCTTAGCTTAAAAAAGCTGCAGAAATTTTCTTCCTCTCTTAATTAAATAATCCCTTATAATATAGAGCTTTTATCCCTATAATTTCCTTCTTTCTTATATTAGCAATGTTTAAGCTAAAGTGCTCTTCTATCTTTAAATGCTTAGTAGCTTTTCCTTTTTTCTTCTAGGATCTCTATAAAAAACCTTCTAATTATATAACGCGCTTTAATTAGAATAAGTTCCTAGTAAAGCCTCTATTTTTATTGTCTTAAAACTAAACCTCTCTAAATAACTATACAGCCTACACTAAAGTAGGTAATAATGTAGTGCACATTAAGATTAAAGAGAATTAGCAGAGAGCGAGATATTTATAAGTATATACTATTAAACAATAGCAGGCAAGAAGATTAAATAATTAATAAAGGCAGAAATAAAATATTAATTGCAGCTTAGAAGATATTTGCGCGCAAAAAGGAGCTAAATGCGTTAAAGAGTTAGGGAAAGTGCTAGTAGCAGTAAAGTAATGTCTCTTAAGTGTTAAGTGTTGTAAATTAAAGTAGGCTAAAAGATATTAATTGATCAAAAAGAGTGAAGGCTAAAAAGAATTAGCAGAAGCTGCTTGCGCGCTTGCTTAGACTATCTAGACGTCTAGGCGATGCGCACTCTTATAGAGAAAATCTATATGTGGCATCCCTTGCAAAGCTAATATAAGAGCGCAAGGGGGTAACCCCGCCGCGACACAATATCTTATTCTTTTCTCCTAGAATGTGCTTAGCTGTAAAATTAAACAGTATAATGTAACTAATCTATTGTGTAATAAGCGCGCCTAGAACGTTATTAATAGCGCTATTAAGCTAATGTATAAGCACCTAAGAATTAGTCTCTAGAGTAAAGGGAACTCTATAGAGATAAATTTATAGCCTTCTTAATGTATAGACAATAGCTCTATATTTCTGCTTTATTCTATTATACTTAATTTCTAAATTGCTTTAACATTTACTTTTATATTGCATAAAGTGTTATTGCCTATTAACAATTTACATTAAAACTGCTCTCTATCCTTTTAAGCTTATATTAACTATTAATATAATTTCTCTAGCGCTTAGGCTAAGATTAATTATTATAAGAACTAGTGCAGTTATTATTATATACTTAAGAACCTCTATAGCGTTCTTCTAGTTTAGTCCTTAAGTTCACTTAGCACTCTTCTTAAGTAAGATTATAAGAGGCTTAGCTTTTATAGAGTAATACTATACCTAGATGCAATAACAGCCTATAAGCCTAAGAAAGAATTTAACCTTAAAAACATTCTTATACTCTATTTACTCTAAAATCTTTATTACTTCTACTTCTAAAGGTTTCTTTCTATTAGTACTATATATAAATCTAATAATCTCTATAGTCTTCTAGTATAGCTTTAATTTTACAGTAAATATAGTGCAATTAGCTAGATTAATATTAATAAGAACTTTATTAATATTAATTAAATATTCTATAATGTATCTTTATATATTAGGCAATACTTTCTCTCTATTGTAAGTAGTAGTAGAGCCTTTTACTGCAATATTATCTAAGAAAGGCTTATAAGTGTAAGGAATTAGGTTAAAAAGAATTCTCTTTACTATTTAAATAAATTAAGCAATAGAATTAGTTGCCCCTTAAGGAAGTATATAAAGTTGTAGAAGCTCTATTGCTGTTAAAATTGTTGTTAAGTCCCTACTTTCCTCTGTAAGCAGCACCTAGTTATAGCCTAACAGCAAATTAATAACTAAAAGTATCTTATATATCCTAAATTCTTTGCTAAAAGCCTCTGCTCCTTTTAGAATATAGGCGTCTTATATTGTAATCTTATTGTAGGCTGTTGCAAACAGCACTAGCTATATCCCTTTATCCTTCTTTATTACTAAAAAGTAAGGGTTTCTATAAGATCTATAGCTCTCTTCTAATAACCTATACTAAAGCTTCTTTTTTAATAAATTAACTAGTCTCCCTTATAGGCTAATAGATATTAGTATTAACTTTACCTTTTAAGCTCTATAAGCAACAGTATAGATAACTTAAGGCAGTGCAACTAGGGGATTAATTTTACTACACTCTAATAAGTTCTACGCTAGTGCTACCTTTTAGTTATAGAGGATTTCCTTAAAAACATTAACTTCTTCTACTATTAAATATTTTTATACTTATTTAACTATTTAATTTAAACGTTCTTTTGTTATTTAGAATCCTTAGGGTTTTTCGCTAAATCTTTCTGTAATATATTTAGTGTATTTTCCTAATTTATTTAAGTATACTTTTACCTCTTTTTACTTCTTCTATTTCTACTTAGAGTCTCTATTAGGTATAGATCTATTTAAGGGAATATTGTTTCTTAGTAGAATCTTATTAGCTTTCTGCTTATGCAATATATTTACCTTTAGATTAATTAGTTATAATTGCCTTAAGGGCTAAATCTTCTCTATAGCCTCTTTAAGTTAGCTTCTATACTAGTTAGCTATTCCCTTTATTATAAGGTTAGTAATAGCTGCACCTTTATTCTCTATTATTAGTACTAGCTCTTTATTGTTATTTAACTTAGCTTTAAGACCCTCTTTAACTATTTAATTATAGACTAAATCCTTAAATAACTTATTAATTAAGATTAAATTAACGCTAGTAGCTATTGCTTTATCTATTGCAGTTTTCTATTTAACACTTCTAGTAACCCTTAAGACTAATATAATATTACTAAAACAGCACTTTAAGAGAAGCTTACCTCCTTTATTACTGTACTTAAAGGTAACTTTAGCTATATATATAAAAGGCATTCTAAGGATTAATTATATATATAAAGACTTTAGCGTAATATAAAAGTAAATTAGCGTTTAAACGTTTCTAAGGTATAGCTTTATTATTACCTCTTTTAATATTATAAGCTTATATAATATAAAAGATATAGTAGTAGTCTCTTACTTTATTAGAGTTATTTTTAAATTAAGCTCTTTAATAAGATCCTTAGTAATAATATTCTCTTATAAACTATAATCTATAAGATTATTAATAAGTAAAGAGTTTAGGCTTCTAAGTTATACTTAAAGGTAAGGTAAGTTCTATAAATAGCTTATAATTACTTTTAGCTTTAGAATACTATTTAATCCCCTAATATAAAGTGCATTTACCTATAGGTTTACAATAGACTTCTTCTCTTTAATATAATTTCCTATATATTCTTATATAATATCCTATAAATCCTTCTAGATACTATTAAGCAGTTATCTTGTGCATTTATTAGTAATCTTTATTGTCTTCTACTGCCTCTTTAACTATAGTAGATATTATTTTAACAACATTAATTAATTAATCTTTTTGCTCTTTAACTCTTTGCCTCTTCCTTAGGATAGAATATAGAGGTATAACTTTAGTACTTATTCTATTAATATAATAGACTTTATTAATACTGTTTGCTTGCATTAGGCATTTATTCTCTATTGCTTCTGTAAGTGTAGGCATTAGTTAGTATAGGTCTTATAAGCTAACTCTAATCTTTTTCTAAAAAATATCTTTAAATAATTGCATAAGAAGCTATACTTTTATATCTATAGAGCTATTTTGTTGACTTAAAACCAAACCCCTAAATAACTATACAGCCCACACTAAAGCAGGTAACAATATAGCGCACGTTAAGATCGAAGAGAATCGGCAGAGAGCGAGATATTTAACGATACATACTATTAAATGATAGCAGGCAAGAAGATTAAATAGTCGAAAAAGGCAGAAATAAAATATCGATTGCGGCTTAGAAGATATACGCGCGCAAAAGGAGCTAAATGTGCTAAAGAGTTAGGGAAAGTGTTACTAGCAGCGAAGTAATGTCTCTTAAACGTTAAGTGTTGTAAATTAAAGCGGGCCAAAAGATATTAATTGATTAAAAGAGCAAAAAGCCTAAAAAGAATCAGCAGAAGCTGCTTGCGCGCTTGCTTGCTTGCTTGCTTGAACTATCTATATGTTTAGGCGATGCGCACTCTTATAGAGAAAAATCTGTATATAGCATCCCTTGCAAAGCTAATATAAGAGCGCAAGGGGGTAACCCTGCTGCGACACACTATCTTCCTTAGTTTTCTTTCTTTTCCTTTTAGTTTAGTCTTCTAAAGCTTCTTCTTACTTAATAGAGCGTTATATCTCTACAGTATAGACTCTAAAGGGCTAGGCTATAATCCTCTACTTAATTAGTATATAGAGAGTTCTTCTAGGTCTATATTCCTTTATTTTAAACGTTAAAGTTACTATAGTACTGTTAGTAAGGTCCCTCTTAAGGATAGCTTCTAGTAGGATATATATTAGGTAATAATTAGAAATATTAATCTTATTAAAGATTTAATCTAGCGTCTCTCTCTCTTTCTTGCTAGGCTTTTAATAGTTTAATGTTTTTCTGCTAAACTCCTTAACTTAAGGACAATACTATCTTAAAATATAGTAGTTAAAACAATTAACCTAGAACACTATAAGCCTATAAAGATAACTTCCTATACTAAAGAAGCTTTATATAAGAATAGGTAGTACTAGATTATTTAATTTTACTGTTAAGATGCTTACTCTTTAATTATACTTTATAAAGCTAATCTTATTGTTATACTAGTAAAACTAGCATTAATCTATATAATAACCTTCCTTACTACAGTAATAGCAGTAATACTGCCTTATGTAGCTTCTAGTTGCGTAGGTCCTAAAGCTTTAGGCATTATTATATATATTAATAGCGTTAATATATATATTCTGCCTTTCCTCCTTCTTCTTCCTAAATTTTTCTTTAAAAAGCTTTATAATATCTATCTTTAAAACTGCTTACTGTTATGGACTCAAGCCTTAGGCTTGGGTCTTTCAGTAGAGGGAGGACAGCAGGAGAGAGACAGTAATCTACGTAGGTAAAGGGATAGAAGCGGACTGCATTTAACTAGAGGTTAGCTAGACTTCGCTAGGCCCTAGAGAAAGGACCTTAGCTATAGAGTATATGCTAAAGGGGGCTCTTAAGGGGAGGGACCTACCCCTAGATATATAGTATAGAGGTATAGGGAGGCTTTTAGTCCCTTCTCTCTTTCCCTTTTCTCTCTATAATTATAGTTCTTATTATAGACGCTAGTTAGCAGTAGCTACTAGGCTAGTTGTTAAAAATAAGCTACCCTGTATAGCCTATTTTTATGCCTACTAGTTGCTCTATTACGTGACCCTTATTAGGTCTTGTTACGTTGATTTTTGGTAGAGATATTGTTGTTACTAGATGCAAACATCTAGATTTAACTAAGGCAAAGTTGCTTAACCTATAGTTAACTTTAACTGCGATTTTCTCCACAACTAGCAATGGTAGAAATTCAAGAAGTATACTATTTAAAAGCTAAGAATTAGGGCTATCTAATAGTATAATTGTTAGATAGAGTTGCTTATAAGGGTTACTTATTATTAGTAGAATTTGTTAAATTGTGCACATAGGCGTCTCGTTTGTATAGCTGTAAGTCGATTTTTTTGTTTTTATATAGTAAATCTTTTTGCGGAAATTATAAAGTAGCCTACAAGCCCCTTCTAGCGACTACAGCCCGCCGATATAGTTAGTAGGTCTATAAGGGACTGGAAAGATTTAAGATCCTACTCTTACTAAGTTCGTTACAGCGCTCTCAATATAAAGATACCACTATTACAGTTATCTATTGCCTCTACGTGATCTAGTACTATATACTACAGCTTGATTTAGGCCGCTGCTGCTTCCACTACGTAATAATTGCTAGGAGCAATTACAGGTGCTAAATCTAAGAGACCACTACCCTCTTAGATATCTAGTCCTGTAATCCCTATTATTTTCAATACTAGTCTATTATATACTATAATTATCCTATAGACAGAACACTAGCGAGAATAATGTTGTTTAGTTATAGCAATAAGGGCCTAGCTAGCTAGCCTAAGCACCCTTTTAACCCCTATAGAGGGGTAGGGGAAAATACAGCAGAAATTAGCTAGAAAGCAGCAGAAATTGTAGCGCTTTACGAATTAGTTAAGAGCTAATCCCTATAGATAAAGGAACTATAACGCTTTACAACAAACTGTATATAGAAAGAGAAGTAGCTTTAAGCTACAGTAGGCTAGTAGCTAAAGGAACCTAAACAGAAGCCCCTACCTATAGTAAACCCTTACAATAGAAATAAATAGAGCTTTTAGGCCTAGTAAATAGCAATTACCTAAAAGCTCTAGGCTAATAGCGCCTTTATAGGTACAATATAGAACTAGTAGTACTATTTATACTAAAGCTTATTGCTTAAGGTCTAATAGAGAGTAGCTGCCTATTATAAGGTAAGTAAAGTAAGGGAATATAATATATAGAGGTTCCTTAATTACTTAGAATTAGTCTTTATAGATTCTTACTAGTAGAACTAGGCCCTAATTAAGCTTAATTAGCTTTAATAGAGTAATAATAAGCAGTTTACAGAATTCTATATTTATTTTAAGGAAAAAATTACACTAGCAGAAGGGGCTAACTAGAATAACAGTATAAAGTTAGCTAAGTTATAAACAGCGCTTAATAAGGAGATAAGGGATTGTAGTATAGAGAGGGATATTCTCTATTATAACTACCTTTAGGCAGTAGAGCGCTACTGCAGTATTGCGCTAAACCTTAAGTTATATTGCATTAAGGAATAGCACTAGCTAAAACGCAGCTCTAGCTCTAGAGAGCTCTAGAATAGTAATACTAAGATAACTAAAGTTAACGCTATAGAAACCTAGTAGAGATAAAAAGGGAGCGTAAAGAAATCTAGAGTAAGATAACTAAATAAGAATGCTTTATAAGTAAAGTAGGCGTTTAAGGCTAAACTTAAAAAATACTGCTAAAAGAGGTAATGCCTTTAGTGTAAGTTATTTTAACACTATATTTAAGGATATAGATTGTAACTAGCAGAATATAAGCTAGAGTTAACTAGTATATAGGTAGCAGCAATAGATAATATATAGAAGAAGAACTCTAATAAGTTAGAAAAAGGCTTACCTTTAGCCTTAAGCTTAGTATAGAGGTAAAGGTAATATAAACAATATAATAACTCTTACTTAGTAAGTAGCTAGAAGAAGAATATAGAGAGATAACTAAGAAAATAGATATATTACTATTCTTTATCTCTATACTCTTTAACTAACTATTATTCTACAATATATAAATAAATAGTAGGTATAACTACTTTACTGCAATAAGTAAGAGTTTAGTGTAATACTTTAGCCTAAAGTAAGTTCTATTACTGTATAAAAGAATAATATAAATAGCAGTAAAGGTTAAACAGTAGTTCTATAATAGTTACTAAAGAAGCGCCTTAATTGCTTCTTTAGTTTGCTTATAGGTAAATATTAATAGCTAAGTCTTCCTAGTAGTAGCCTATATAATCTTAGGCTTAACCTAAGATTGTATTTTTAGAAGCCTATAGTTAGCCTATAATAGAGTTGTCCTTAACGCTACTAGCTAGAGCCTATTAGTAAGTAAGGCTAAGGGCCTTATAATCTAAGTAGTAAAAGCTTAAGGCATTAAGGACCTAATAAGACTAATGTTAGTAGCAGTTTATAGCGCTCTAATAAAATAGAGTAAAAGCTAAGAGGTTGCTATACATTTTATTGCTATAAGCCTTTAGGAAATTACCTCTATATTATTATTATAAATATCCCTAGAAAGCTTTAATCCACTAATACTACTGCTTAAATTATAGAACTTTTATAATCTTTTTAAGGAAGAAAAGGCCTAAAGCCTTCTGCTATATAAAGAGGGGCTAAATTACTATATTAGGCTAAAACAGCAGCTAAATAGCTCTTTATTATTACTGCTATAGGCTCTACTGTATAATATACTATAGAACTATTTATTAGAAATTAAAAGGTAAGTAATAAACCTAATAGATAAAGGATAGATCTAAGCTAGCTTCTTTTTAGCAGTAGTATCTATTCTTCTAGCTAAAAAGCTAAGTAGAAAATAGTAATTCTATATTAATTATTAAGCCCTTAATAAGATTATAGAATAGAACTATTACTTACTCCCCTTAATAAAGAAGACGCTTAAGTTATTATTAAAGGTATATTAGTTTACTAAGCTAAATGTACAGTTAGCCTTCTATAGAATCTAGATAGCAGATAGTAAGAAGCACCTTATAGCGTTCTATATCTAGTTTAGCCTCTTTAAATAGCTAGTTTACCCCTTTAGGTTAGCAGAAGCTCTAGCTATATTCTAACAATATATTAATAGTGCACTAGAAAAGGCCCTTAGAGATTATATAACTACTTATTTAAACAATATCCTTATTTATATAGAGGGTTCTAGGAAAGACTATATATATAAGGTATAGAGAATTCTAGAAAAGTTGCAGTTAGTAGAGCTGCACTTAGATCTTAAGAAATACTATTTTATTACAACTAAAGTTAAATACCTTAGCTTTATAGTTATAGTAGAAAGGGAGATATACCTAGATCTAGAGAAGATTATAGCTATCTAGAAGTAGTAAGCTTCTACTAGATTATAAGGGGTATAAAGCTTCCTTAGATTTATAAACTTCTACTGTAACTTTATATTAGATTTCTTAGATATTATAGAGCCCTTAGTTAACTTAATAAAAAAGGGAGTTCTATTCTAATAGATAGAGGAATATAAGAAGTTATTTATAAGGCTTAAGAAGGCCTTTACCTTATACTTAATCTTAACCTAGTAGGACCCTAAGAAGGATATAGTAGTAAAGGCTAATTGCTTAGGAGAGGCCCTTAGTAGCTATTTATCCTAATATAATAAAGCTAGCGTACTGCAGCCTATAGTATACTTTTTGAAAATAATAGGGATTACAGGACTAGATATCTAAGAGGGTAGTGGTCTCTTAGATTTAGCACCTGTAATTGCTCCTAGCAATTATCACGTAGTGGAAGCAGCAGCGGCCTAAATCAAGCTGTAGTGTATAGTATAGATTACGTAGAGGCAGTAGATAACTATAATAATAGTGGTATCTTATATTAAGAGCGCTGTAACGAACAAGTTAGTAAGGGTAGGATCTTGAATCTTTCTAGTCCCTTATAGACCCTCTGACTATATTAGCAGGCTGTAGTCGCTAAAAGGGGCTTATAGGCTACTTTATAATTTCTGCAAAAAGATTTACTATATAAAAACAAAAAAATCGACTCACAGCTATACAAATAAAACGCCTATGTGCACAATTTAACAAATTCCACTAATAACAAGTAACCCTTATAAGCAACCCTATCTAACAATTATACTATTAAATAGCCCTAATTCTTAGCTTTTAAATAGTATACTTCTTGAATTTCTACTATTACTAGTTATAGAGAAAATCGCAGTTAAAGTTAACTATAGGTTAGGCAACTTTGCCTTAGTCGATTCTAGATGTTTTGCATCTAGTAACAGCGATATCTCTACTAAAAATTAACGTAATAAGACCTAATAAGAGTTACGTAATAGAGCAACTAGTAGGCATAAAAATAGGCTATATAGGGTAGCTTATTTTTAACACTCCCTCTAGAAATATAAGAAGTAACTAGTTCTATAAGCAACTTAGCTCCTTTAAAGGATATCTAAGTTAGAATTAACTAACGAAATACAGTACTAATAACAGAACTAAATAACATAACTAATTCCAGCAATTCTAGGGTAGTTATAGTTGAATATAACTAGTTGTTGTTAATTGTTTTTGTTGTTTTCGATTTTTAACTGTTTTTTCGTTGCTTTTATAAGCTAGCTAGAAAGCTCTAGTAACTTAATGAATTGTTAATGCTTTTGGATAGCAAGAGGCTTAGTTAGGCCATCTGCTAGCATCTAATTTGTATTAATATAACTAACCTTAGCTATACCTTTACGAATCTTTTCCCTAATGTAGTTAAACTTTAAAAGGGTGTGCTTAGTCCTACTATACAACGTTAGGTTGTAAGCAGTAACTATAGCGCCTTAATTATTACACCTAATAGAAATAGAAGGGGTTAAAGGTAGCTTTATCTCCTTAAAAAGGCTGTAGAGCTACTCTAATTCCCTTATAGCTTTAGATAATACATTAGATTCTACTTCTAATGTAAAAAGAGCAATAGTACTAGCTTTCTTTAATTTCCAGCTAATAGGTCTACTAGCTAGCTTATATAGATAAGCATAGGTTAATTTAGAAGAGGTTTTATTACCAGCAAAATCGCTATTGCAATAACTAAGGAGGGTCTTAAGTACTTCTTTACAACTAATAGAACTATTAGAAGCTTTAGAAGAAGACCCTATAGGGTGTGGACTAGAACGCTTATAAATAATAGCAAAGCTTCTAGTACTACTTAAGTACCTTAGGAGGTGCTTAAAGGCGTTTAGGTGCTCTATATAGGGCTTAGCTAAGAAGGTTGATAGCCACTAAACGGAAAAAGCAATATTAGCCCTAGTTAGCAACATTAGGTACATTATAGTGCCTATTATGCTCTAATAAAGCTTATAATCGAATTTTAAGAGGAGTTTTATAACTAGTTGCTTTAGAATCCCTAGCTGTATAGGGATAGAAGCCGGCTTAGCATCTAGCATTTTAAATCTCTCTAGGGCTTTAAGGATATATTGAGATTAATAGATTTTAATAGACCTTTTAGACCTATTACAGGTGATTTAAACGCCTAGAAAGAATTCTACTAGTCCTCTATCTTCTATTAGATAAGCTTTATATAATAGCTTCTTTAGCTTGTTAATATAGCTTAGATTTAGACCAATTAGAAGACAGTTATCTACATAAGTAGCAATATATATAGATGTAGCTAGGTTATAAAAGACTGCTAGGTCTAATATAAGAGGTTTAAATCTATGCTTTTAAAGTAATTCTGTTAGAATTTACTGCTATTCTCTAGGACTTTACTTTAAACTATAGAGGGATTTTTCTAGCTTAATTACTTACTCTTTAGAGGGCTTATAATTACAGCTTTTTAGTAGCTTAGCTACTAATAGCGTTGCTTCTGTAAATTCAACAAATCTATCTAGGATTTCCATATAAATAGCTTCCTTTAGCTTGCTATTTAAAAACGCTCCTATAAAGTTAATTTGCTTAACTTCCTAGTTATTAAAAGCTGCAAGAGCTAATAATATATGCTAGCTAGAAGGAATACTAGTTGCAGCAAAGGTCTCTAGATAGTCTTAACCTTCTATTTACATAAATCCCTTAGCAATAAGGCAGGCCTTATATTTAATAGGATTATTTTCTTTATCCTTTTTTAGCCTATAGATAAGCTTATTCTTTAGAACTCTTCGGCCCTTAGGTACTTAGTCTTTCCCTATAAATTTAAAGGTTCTAGCAGCTAATAGCTGCTTAAATTCGCTATAGGTAGCTTCTATCTAATGCTGCTTAGCAGAGCTTTTTAGGGCTTACTTCTACGTATTAGGAAGTTTATCCTTATTACTATTAGAAGTAATAGCTGCTTTAGTTCTTGCCTTAAAACATAGATCCTTAATTAAGGAAAATATATCTCTATTTAAATCTATAGCATTAGCATTAGCTTTAGCTTCTATAGGTTCTATATTAGCCTAAGGGGCTTCTATAAATATAGGGGCTTTAGGGGCCTCTACAGCTTCTATAGGGTTGCTTAGTAGAAGAGCTTAATCTACAGGTTCTAGTGGATAATTTAGCACATCTAGATAACTAGAATAAGGATACTTAGGAGTATAATTATCCACTAATTTATCGATTTCTCCCTCTAAAGGATTATTCACTATAGAACTAATAGGAACCTTAGGGATGCCCTAAGAAATAGAGCCTATTTCTTCTATAATTTTAATGAAGCTAGTCTTAATAACAGCTTGTTTAGAGGGGATATATATTAGATATACATTAGAACCTAGTGTAGCTAAAAGTCTACTAGGAATAGTTCTTTTAGCTAGCTTCTGCAACCTAGATTGTTGTTCTAAAGGAATTAGAACTTTACAATAGGAGCCTATAGCTCTAATTTTAGAAAAATCAGGCTTATAGGTCTTAGAAGGCTCTAAATTAGCTAGATATAGCTGTTTAGGACTTAGTAGTTTAGTACTATTCGCAGTAGTATTAACTAAATCCACTATAGCAGGAAGGATGTAAGACTATAGATACAGAGGTAATTGTAACCACTGTAGAGTAGCACGTAAACGGTCTAGAAGTACCCTTATAGCTCTCTCTATTAGCCTATTCTATTTGTAAATATAGGGGCAAGAGGTGCTAAAGTAAATACCCTTAGAAGATAGCTAAGCTTACAACCTAGTATTAATTTCTGTACTACTATTAAAGTAAAGGTGTTTAAGGTAGCAGTTATACTAGTTTTTTAATTTCTTAAAGAAGCTTCTAATACAGCTATAAAGAGTAGAACCCTCTTTATTAGCTAGATTAAAAGACCACTTATACTGTAATTTTCTATTAATTAGAAAAAGAACTAAAGGCCTCTTATTGTGCAGTATAGGCTCTATTTTAATAGTATCTCTCTCTATAATATCTAAACATCTAGGGGGGTTAGGAATAGCATGCTTGCTAGGTCTTTTAATAGCTTTAGCTTAGTTGTAAGCTAGGCAGTTAAAATCCTTTTCCTTAATTTTTATAAAATTAGAAATACCTTTAGTAATAGAAGCAGTCTTCTTTAGTAAAGGGAGTTCTATATGCCCTAATCTAACGTACTAAGTAGCAGCTAATTCTAGGAGCTTCTTATAGGAAGAAGAAGCAGTAGTAGAAGAATTACTACTAGAATTATTATTAAAGCTAGCTTCCTGTTGCTCTCTATCTTGCTAAATCTCTTAAGAACTATAGGCCTTGTTTAAGGGATCTAAACAGCTATTTCCTCTAATATCTAGCAACTTAGGATTTAGACCTTCTAAATCCCTATTATTAGAAGGAATCTAACTAGGAGCCCGTTTAGGAACTAGGGCTAATAGCTCTATAGCATCGTTATTAGTATTATCTTCTTCTTCTTTAAAATTAAATAATTCCTCAATTTAGCTATATTCCTTAGGATTAAAACTAAGCTGTTAAGGGATTTAAACCTCTATAGAATAACTAGCATTATAACTGCTATTATAACTATTGCTAGCTAGAAATCCTATATAAGAGAGATTAGCGTAGTTTTTACACACTCTAGAGGTCTCTTGCCCCTTAAGCTGTAAGAAGAAACTATACTTTTTAGGATTTAGAAGCCTACAGCAGCTTCTATTAGCTAGAAATAGCTGGTTTCTAAGGAGAGTGCCCCCTATTAAATAGTGCTTTAGGCTACTAATTAGGTTAGTATTTAAACCTAGGCAATATAGAGCATTCTTTAGAGCTAAAGGCCTATATTTAGCTGGATTTATACTAACTAGTACCTAGAATACAGCAGTTCCCTGTCCTTTAGGATAAATAGGACCTCCTTTAGTAGCAATAGGCGCGGTTTTACCCTTTTTTATAGGCTTAAAAGTCCTAAAAAATGCCTTATTGTTAACTATATAACAGGTAGAACCTATATTGTATAGTAGGGAGTTTTTAATTATTCTATTAGAGTAATTAAAAGAAGGGGTATTATTACTAGTAGTACTAGTATCACTAGTAGTAGATTCTGTATCTAAATCGTAAGAATTATTACTACTAGAACTGCTAGATTCACTATCGGAATCTATAGTATCCTAGTTGCTAGTAGATAGGTTATAATAACCTATAGCAAAAGCAGCTTCTCTATCCTTATTCCTAGAATTTTTGTTACTTCTTCTTTAGCCCTTCTACTTCTTCTTATTCTTAGAGGCTTTATCTTAATCTTTTTCTTTAGAGGCATTAGAATTATTAGAATTAGAATTAGAATTCTTCTTCTAATTAGGAGGATTCTTTTCTTAATTAGCCTTATTATTATTAGAACTATTAGAGTTAGAAGCTTTATAACTAAGAGCTTTAGATATAGAGAAGCTTTTATCTCTTTATTCTTCTAATAAATTAGCTATAAGGAACTGTAAATTCAGCATTTTTACAGATAGACCTTATACTCTAGCAGCTCTAATAGAATATTGCTGCCTTTCAGCCTAGCTAGAGAAGGTCTTCTTTAAAGCATTAATATAATAATTTACCTAGTTAATTAGATCGATAGCTACACTATAGAGCTATAATCTAGCTAGTAAATTATTAAATTCAGCATTAAAGGCCTCTAAAGATCCCTTATAGTTCAAAAACAATAAGTTGTAATAACTAGCATATAGCGTACTACGTTGTATTTTAGCACTTTGCGAATATTGCCTAACTAGAACGTTATAGGCATCTACAGGGGACTTATGCTAGCTTATAGCAGCTTAAGGTCTAGATTAGCAACTATCTCTTATAATTATAAGGATAATAGCTTGTTCTAAATCTACTAAAGTACTAGCTATACTAGGATTATTAATAAATTAAGGGAATTCTAGGGCCCTAAATTAAATAGTTAAAGCTTACTTCTACTGTTTAAAATTTTTAGGGCCTTTTAGCTTAGCAGCCTCTAGAATTAAGTGGACCTTCTTATTTAGCTCTTTTATAGTGCCTTTATTAAAAGTAGGCAGAAAAGTAGCACTATTAGAACTAGAAGGTTTAGGGGCTTTAAAAGAGACTTTAGAAGCTCTTTTAGAAGTAATAGAATCTACTACCTTAAAGGGAGACTCTATAGAGAGATTACCTATAGATGTAATTATAGTATTTAATTTACTTAGTAAATTAGCTATATTACCTTCATTTTAGCTTTATTTTGCTTTACTATACCTAATAAATCTATTTAGGGTCTCTTATTGCTTATCTATTTAAGCTTTTAGATTAGCTTAAACATTATAGACTTACACTACTCTTTTAGAAGCTAATCTAGCTTCTTTTAGAGCCTTCTTAGCTGTATAATCTTCTTTATTAAAAGAGGAATCTACTAGCTGAGGGAGGGACCTTACTGGACTAGGAAAGCTAGTAGCAGCTGTAGCTAGTGTACTAGAACTACTACTCCGTTTAGGGCTTATACTCTTTCCCTTACCTATTCCTTTTAGTGCTATTTTAAAGGATTTTAATAGCTAATTTAACGCTCTTTATATCTAATTATAGCTTAAATTACAGTAGAAAAGGTAGTAAATAACAGTAATAACCTCTACTAGATATCAATAGATTGCTCTATTATAGGCCTAGAAGTGCCCTATATCTTTAGAAATTATACTAAGATTTTTCTCTAAATTCTTTTGTAATAGGTATAATAAGCTCTAAAGGCTGCGTTATATTGCGATCTATATATACATACAATTTATATAGTAGACTAGATTAACAAGCGGTTGCGAGGGGCATAAAACACAGGTCCTAGCTATTTTTAGCCAAAAAATTCAGGAGATTCTTCTCTAATTAGGTTCTAATAAATTAGTAGAGACCTAAGTACAGCTAATTTAGGGATATCCAGCTAATTTCTACTTTAAAATCCTAACTAGTGAGATTACTATATAAATTAATTCTACAACCGAAAACACAGGAATATCTACAACAAGAGCTGTTAGGTGTGCACTACAAATTGTAGTATAGCTACTAACAGAGGTGCATAGAGTGCACAATATACAAGATAACAGCATAACAACAAGCGATGCAGTGCAGCGCTAAGCTTATTTCTTAATAGAAATAATTAATTAGGCAGTGCCTAATAAAACGATTTACAATACAAATATAATATGTGCAGATATATATATTTTAATGTTGCGCAACAATAGAACCTAGCTATTAAGAATAGCTTTAAAAGTGTGTATACATAGAGTGTATAGAACTAGTGCAGGAAGCATAGAGTAGGCAGAATAAAAACACTAGTATAGTAGCTAGCGATATATGTGCAGCAGGTATTAATAGCTTCCAGCAAGCTACTAATAACAGCAATAGCTGCTAGCGTAGGTCTTAATATAGCTTCTAGTGGGTAATACAGTACATAATAGTAGATTTCAGCGGGCTAACAGCTTACAGATAGGTCTTCCAGGCTTATAACCTTTTGAAAATAATAGGGATTACAGGACTAGATATCTAAGAGGGTAGTGGTCTCTTAGATTTAGTACCTATAATTGCTCCTAGCAATTATTACGTAGTAGAAGCAGCAGCGGCCTAAATTAAGCTGTAGTGTATAGTATAGATTACGTAGAGGCAGTAGATAACTATAATAATAGTGGTATCTTATATTGAGAGCGCTGTAACAAACAAGTTAGTAAGGGTAGGATCTTAAATCTTTCTAGTCCCTTATAGACCCTCTAACTATATTAGCGGGCTGTAGTTGCTAGAAGGGGCTTGTAGGCTACTTTATAATTTCCGCAAAAAGATTTACTATATAAAAACAAAAAAATTAACTTACAGCTATATAAATAAGACGCCTACGTGTATAATTTAACAAATTCCACTAATAACAAGCAACCCTTATAAGCAACTCTATCCAACAATTATACTATTAGATAGCCCTAATTCTTAGCTTTCGAATAGTATACTTCTTGAATTTCTACTATTGCTAGTTGTGGAGAAAATCGCAGTTAAAGTTGACTATAGGTTAGGCAACTTTGCCTTAGTCGATTCTAGATGTTTCGCATCTAGTAACAGCGATATCTCTACCAAAAATCAACGTAACAAGACCTAATAAGGGTCACGTGATAGAGCAACTAGTAGGCATAAAAATAGGCTATACAGGGTAGCTTATTTTTAACAAGAGCTTATATAACTATAGAAGCAGAAGGTAAAAGCATTAAAAGTATAGCTAATATAAAGAATTATATATATTATACTCTTTCTGCTAAGTAAGATTAATTATTCTTTTTACACCTACCTTCTATATTAAGCTATTTTACTAGTTATTTATATAAGTTTAGTATTCTATATCCCTTAAAGAAAAGCATAAGCTCTATATTTAAAGCAGCTAATACTAGCTCTAGCTAATCTAGTAAATCTTCTAAAAAAGTTGTTTTAAAACCTAAGGTTATAATAGAATTAAATACTTAAGATAAAAAGGCTAGTATTAATAGCGCTATAGCTATACCTTATAAGGCTCTTGCTAAAGCTATAGATAAAGCTATTAAAAAGCAGTAAGCTTAAGCTACCTTTAATAAGAAGTTTAATATACACTAATTTAAGGGAGAAAATATTCTTAATTACTTAACTAGCTTTAAGCTAAAAATAGAAACCTTATTTATTCTAAAGAAAAA
>JFHB01000351.1:0-18429 GCA_000729835.1 Atkinsonella hypoxylon
AGCTTCTAGTAGGTAGATTTAGATAGGTTTTAGCTGCTTCTACTATTTATTTACTAGATTTACTCTTATATACTAGTCTTTAGGTATAGAAATAATACCTCTATTACAATAAATATTGTATTTATCTATTAAGTTAATAAGCTTAGTTATAACGTTTAGGTTTAAGTTTTCTACCTTAACCTTATATTTATTATAGATATATAGTATATTCTTAGAATAAGAGATTCTATATATAGAGATACTATTATTAACTTTCTTAGGGTTAAATCTACTACTATTACCTTCTTTCTATAACTTATAATCTTCTGTAGATAATAGACTATTATTAGGTATAATATCCTTAGAAAAATATATATATAAATTAAATAGGTTTATAATTATATAGTTAGCCTTAAGCCCTTTATTATACTAAAGATAAGTAACCTTCTAATTTTTCTAGATTATAATAAATTTATCTAAATAGTTATAGGCTACTATTTATTCCTAGTTAGTTATATTAAGCAATATATCTAGGATAAAGTTAGATTTTAAGTATATATAGTAGGCAGTAGCCTTTTTATTAGCTAGTACCTCCTTCTATTTAACTAGAATATACTTCTATAATTTTAGTAGAATTATTACAGCTTATACTACTGTTATATTCTAATATAGAATCTTTAAAATTAGCTAGAAAATACCTATTTCTATAACTATATTATAAATAGACTTAATAGTAGCCCTAAAGCAAATAAAATTAATTTTAACACTATAATTATAGAGAAAGGTTAAACCTAGAAGAAGCTTTAGTTCTAGGTTACTTATTACATTAGCTATAACTATAAAATAGCTAGTTATAAGTATACTATATATAGATCTAGGGATATAGAAGTTAAATGTAGCTGTCTTAGAGATATAGAAGAACAATTGCACTCTAGTAACTAGTTTTAGCTCTATTTTTGCCTATTTTATATTTTAACTAAACTAAGTTAACTATACTTTATTAACTAGCACTAAAGAGGTTTTAGTATTTAGGTAGATCTAATGTAATAGTTCTTTATTATAGAATTAAATAGGAATCTTTAGGAAGGAATTTAACTTTAAAATGCTAGATTTAATAAGCTATAGCTTTATAACTACTTTAACTACTTACTTTATCTAGATTCTCTATAAATCCTTTTAGTTTGCCTTTATTTAAACCTTTTTCTTTTACTTTTCTTTACTTTTAGTAAAATAGATTTTAATAAAGTTAGATTCTAGGCTAATTAGTAGTTTCTTAGTATTAACTATTTCTTCTTCTTCTATTAGCTAATATCTATAGCTTTTAAGGTACTTTTTATAGTCTTTTTAGTTAGATTTATCTTTAAACGTTATTATATAGGTATATTCCTTATTATTCTGTAGTAGGCTTTATTATTAAAAACGTTAAAGCTGCTAAAGATACTGCAGCCTTAGTTAATAATCCTAGCTAGCCCCTAAATTCTAGTTCTACTAAGGCTAAAGTTACTACTCTCTTAACAGCTAATTTCTTTAGTTTTATAGTAGGTATTAAGTATAATTATTTCTATAATTTTTATAGAATAGAGATTAGAACTAAAATTAACTATTGCTTCTATTCTAGTTAGCTTAGTTACCTTAGGCTACTTTATTGTTTTTAGAGTTCTTACTGTTAAATTTACTTTAAGTATAGTAAGTATTAGTACTTTCCTTATAGTCTTCTAACTTTTATTATTTTCTTAGATCTTTAAGGTATTCTTATAAATCCTTAACTTTATTATTTACTATAGTAATATATATAGATCTTAGGTCTTTTACTATTAAAATTAGGTAAAGCTATTATAATTCTAGGTATAGCTTATAATAGAGTCTTAAAAGAAGCTAAAGATTAGTAGTTTTACTATTTATATAGGTATATTAGAATACTCTAGAGGTAAATTCCCTAAATAATTTTTCTTTAATTATATTTTGCTCTATAAACTTAGCTAAATCTAGCTATATTATTGCATTCTAGATCTATATACTAAATTCTTTATAAATAGCAGTATAAATAGAGTTTAAACTGCTAAAAATAGCTGTTTTTTTATAGTAATCTAGATACTACTTATACTATATTAATGCATTCCTTTTAAAGAGAGTCTAGAGCTTAACGTAAATAGCTTCTTAGGCGTTAATTACACTACAGCTATAGTAGTCTTTAATAGCTTAGATCTATAGCTCTATATTGTAGAAAATAGTATACTTTCCTTTATATAAAATTAGCTTATAGATATTTCTATTGTTAAAGGGTTTAAAGTAACTAATATTAGTAATCTTCTATATAAAATCTATTTATTCTTTAGGGGTTTAGAACTATATATTACTTTAGTTATTCTATTTCTAATATAAATCTAGCCTTTTATTTGCTAGATTTAGCTAAGGATTATTGTTTTTAATATAGTGTAGTACTTATTAATTTATATACTAATATTTAAAGTTACTAAATGCTTAATTCTAGTCTTTTTTAGTATTTTAGCTTTTTTTAGCCTTACTGTTATAGTATTACTCTAATAGATTCTTTAGAAATTATAGTAGCTTTTATTCTTTTAGAAAAGTACTAAAGTGTTTAAAGTATCTCTATATTATATAGTTTCCTTTACCTAAAGGCTGCTTTTAACCTTACTTCTAGTTCTAGTTATCTTTTAGAGATAAGTAAGGATTAAAAGCCCTTTACCTATAATCCTTAAGCTAAAAGCCTTATTAGGTATAGTATTATCTATTGTATTTATTTTAAGGCTTAAGTATAGTCTTTATCTTCTAGGCTAAGTATTATTACTTTACTTAAAGAGCAGTAATTTTATTGTTTAATTCTCTCTATAATTTACTAATTTTATTAATTAATTCTCCTTTAATTCTACTAATTTATTTACTAATTTCTATAGAAAAACCTATAAGCTATTTTAGTAAGAGGTTCCCTTTTTTAAGTAGATTTACTGCTTTCTCTACTTTATACCTTAGCTTAAGGGTATAAAACCTTTAGTAAACCTATAAAAGCAGTAAGATTTTAGCTAGTTCTTTAATTAGTAAGTTCTTTCTAGTAGTTTAAGGTATATTTAATAGATCTAGGTCCTTAGTAAGTAGTATAAATCTAGATCTCTATACTTACTTTCCTTTAATATCTTAGGTAGAACTAGCACTAGCTTTATAAATAGTATTTTCTAAGCTATTAGATTTAGATAATCTAGCCTTAGCTTTTCCTTTTAGTATTGCTATTAGTAAATCTATAAGGAGTTTAGTAGATTTAGCCTTATTAATAATTCTATTAACCTACCTCTATACCTACTGTACTATAGAAGCATTAACAGTATTCTAGTAAGAAGGTAGTTCTACTAGCTTAGGTTAGTTATACAATTTAAGCTATTTATTAATAAATTTATAGTAAGTAAAATAAAGTAGTAGGCTTCTTTTCTCTTAAGGTATAAGATCCCTTTTTTAAATCTAGAAATCTAGATTTTAGCAGTAAAATTTATAGAATTAGTATATAGTTTTAAGTTCTTTATTAGTAAAAGGAATATAATTCCTTCTACTAAGCTCCTTCTAAAGTTACTCTATCTTAAATATTATAATTTTAGCTTTTTAAGCTTAAGAAGGGTTAGCAACAATTAGAAGCAATTGCTACTACTTATTACAGTAGAATCTAACGTAGGTTTGTTAGAAGTAACAATAGGTTGTTAGATTTAATAGGTTATGTAAAGATTTATAAGAGAAGTTGTAAGAGTTGCTATAGGGAGCATCTAGTAATAGTGTTCTAGTAAATAATAGTTGATTGTTCAATCTAACTACCTAAGTGTTGCTTCTAACTACTTATACATGATTGCGGTTACGTGCACTAGTGACCTGCGGGTCTGTAGGATTATCCCGTAACATATATAGTAGGCAGTAGCCTTCTTATTAGCTAGTACCTCCTTCTATTTAACTAGAATATACTTCTACAATTTTAGCGGAATTATTATAGCTTATGCTGCTGTTACGTTCTAATGTAAAATCTTTAAAATTAGCTAGAAAATATCTATTTCTACAACTATATTATAAATAGACCTAATAGTAGCCTTAGGGCAGATAAAATCGATTTTAACACTATAATTATAGAGAAAGGTTAAACCTAGAAGAAGCTTTAGTTCTAAGTTACTTATTATATTAGCTATAACTATAAAATAGCTAGTTATAGGTACACTATATATAGATCTAGGGATATAGAAGTTAAATGTAGCTGTCTTAAAGATATAGAAAGATAACTGCACTTTAGTAACTAGTTTTAGCTCTATTTTTACCTATTTTATATTCTAACTAAACTAAGTTAACTATACTTTATTAACTAGTACTAAAGAGGTTTTAGTATTTAGGTAGATTTAATACAATAGTTCTTTATTATAGAATTAAATAGAAATCTTTAGAAAGGAATTTAACTTTAAAATACTAGATTTAATAACCTATAGCCTTATAACTACTTTAACTACTTACTTTATTTAAATTCCCTATAAATCCTTTTAGTTTACCTTTATTTAAACCTTCTTCTTTTATTTTTCTTTACTTTTAGTAAAATAGGTTTTAATAAAGTTAGATTTTAAGCTAGTTAGTAGTTCTTTAGTATTAACTGTTTCTCCTTCTTCTATTAGCTAGTATTTATAGCTTTTAAGGTACTTTTTATAGTCTTTTTAGTTAGATTTATCTTTAAATGTTATTATATAGATATATTTCTTATTATTCTACAGTAAGCTTTATTGTTAAAAACATTAAAGCTGCTAAAAATACTATAGCTTTAGCTAATAATTCTAGCTAGCCCCTAAATCCTAGTTCTACTAAGGCTAAAGCTATTGCTCTCTTAGTAGCTAATTCCCTTAGTTTTACAGTAGGTATTAAGGATAATTATTTTAGTAATTTTTATAGAATAAAGGTTAAAACTAAAATTAACTATTGCTTTTATTCTAGTTAGCTTAGTTACTTTAAGCTACTTTATTGTTTTTAGAGTTCTTACTATTTAATTTACTTTAAGTATAGTAAGCATTAGTACTTTCTTTATAGTTTTCTAATTTTTATTGTTTTTCTAAATCCTTTAGGCATTTTTATAGATCCTTAACCTTATTATTTACTATAGTAATATATATAGATCTTAGGTCTTTTACTGTTAAAATTAAGTATAGCTATTATAATCTTAGGTATAGCTTATAATAAAGTCTTAAAAGAAGCTAAAGATTAGTAGTTTTACTATTTATATAAGTATATTAAAATACTCTAAAGGTAAATTCCCTAAATAATTTTTTTTTAATTATATTTTACTCTATAAACTTAGCTAAATCTAGCTATATTATTATATTCTAGATCTATATACTAAATTCTTTATAGATAGTAGTGTAAATAGAGTTTAAACTACTAAAAATAGCTGTTTTTTTATAGTAATCTAGATGCTATTTATACTATATTAATGTATTCTTTTTAAAGAGAGTTTAGAGCTTAATATAAATAGCTTCTTAGGCGTTAATTATACTACAGCTATAGTAGTCTTTAATAGCTTAAATCTATAGCTCTATATTATAGAAAATAGTGTACTTTTCTTTATATAAAATTAGCTTATAGATATTTCTATTGTTAAAGGGTTTAAAGTAACTAATATTAGTAATTTTCTATATAGAATCTATTTATTCCTTAAGGGTTTAGAACTATATATTGCTTTAGTTATTCTTTTCTTAACGTAGATCTAGCCTTTTATCTACTAGATTTAGCTAAGAATTATTATTTTTAATATAGTATAATGCCTATTAATTTATATACTAATATTTAAAGTTACTAAATACTTAATTCTAGTCTTTTTTAGCATTTTAGCTCTTCTTAGCCTTACTATTATAGTATTACTTTAATAGATTCTTTAGAAATTATAGTAGCTTCTATTTTTTTAGAAAAGTACTAAAGTGTTTAAAGTATCTCTATATTATATAGTTTCCTTTACCTAAAGGTTACTTTTAACCTTACTTCTAGTTTTAGTTATTTTTTAAAGGTAAGTAAGAATTAAAAGCCCTTTACCTATAATCCTTAAGCTAAAAGCCTTATTAAGTATAGTATTATCTATTATATTTATCCTAAGGCTTAAGTATAGTCTTTATTTTCTAAGCTAAGTATTATTGCTCTACCTAAAGAGCAGCAATTTTATTGTTTAATTCTCTCTATAATCTACTAATTTTATTAATTAATTCTCCTTTAATTCTACTAATTTATTTACTAATTTCTATAGAAAAACCTATAAGCTATTTTAGTAAAAGGTTCTTTTTTCTAAGTAGTTTTACTGCTTTCTTTACTTTATACTTTAGCCTAAAGGTATAAAACCTTTAGTAAGCCTATAAAAGCAGTAAGATTTTAGTTAGTTCTTTAATTAATAAGTTCTTTTTAGTAGTTTAAGGTATATTTAATAGATCTAGGTCTTTAGTAAGTAGTGTAAATCTAGATCTTTATACTTACTTTCCTTTAATATTCTAAGTAGAACTAGCACTAACTTTATAGATAGTGTCTCTTAAGCTATTAAATCTAGATAATCTAGCTTTAGCTTTTTCTTTTAGTATTATTATTAGTAAATCTATAAAGAGTTTAGTAGATTTAGCCTTATTAATAATTCTATTAACCTACCTCTATACTTACTATATTATAGAAGCGTTAATAGTATTCTAGTAAGAAGGTAGTTTTACTAGTTTAGGTTAGTTATATAATTTAAGCTATTTATTAATAAATTTATAGTAAGTAAGATAAAGTAGTAAGCTTCTTTTTTCCTAAGGTCTAAGATCCCTTTTTTAAATCTAAAAATCTAGATTTTAGCAGTAAAATTTATAGAATTAATATATAGTTTTAAGTTCTTTATTAGTAAAAAGAATATAATTCCTTCTACTAAGCTCCTTCTAAAGTTACTCTATCTTAAATATTGCAATTTTAGCTTTTTAAGCTTAAGGAGAGTTAGTAACAATTAGAAGTAATTGCTACTACTTATTACAGTAGTATCTAATGTAGGTTTATTAGAAGTAACAATAGGTTGTTAGATTTAATAGGTTATATAATAATTTATAAGAGGAGTTATAAGAGCTTCTGTAAGGAGCATCTAGTAATAGTGTTTTAGTGAATAATAGTTAATTATTCAATCTAACTACCTAAGTGTTGCTTCTAACTACTTATACATAATTGCGGTTACGTGCACTAGTGACCTGCGGGTCTGTAGGATTATCCCGTAACACTCTTAGTTATAAAGCTTCTAATTCTAATAGTTCTAATAATAATAAAGCTAACTAAGGAAAGAATCCTCCTAATCAGAAGAAGAATTCCGATTCTAATTCTAACGATTCTAATGCCTCTAAAGATACAGATAAAGCCTCTAAGAATAAGAAGAAGTGGAAGGGCCGAAGAAGAAGTAACAAAAATTCTGGGAATAAGGATGGAGAAGCTGCTTTTGCTATAGGTTGTTATAACCTATCTGTTAAAAATAAGCTACCCTGTAGTCTATTTTTATGCTTACTAGTTGCCTACTAGTTGCTCTATCACGTGACCCTTTTTTGGTTATGTTACGTTGATTTTTGGTAGAGATATCGCTGTTACTAGATGCAAAACATCTAGATTTAACTAAGGTAAAGTTGCCTAACCTATAGTTAGCTTTAACAGCGTTTTTCTCCACAACTAGTAATAGTAGAAATTTAAGAAGTATATTATTTAAAAGCTAAGAATTAGGGCTATTTAATAGTATAATTGTTAGATAGAGTTGCTTATAAGGGTTGTTTACTATTAGTGGAATTTATTAAATTATATATATAGGTTTCTTATTTGTATAGCTATAAGTTGATTTTTTTGTTTTTATATAGTAAATCTTTTTGCGGAAATTATAAAGTAGCCTATAAGCCCCTTCTAGCGACTACAGCCTACTAATATAGTTAGAGGGTCTATAAAGGACTAGAAAGATTTAAGATTCTACTCTTACTAACTTATTTGTTACAGCGCTCTTAATATAAAGATACCACTATTACAGTTATCTATTGCCTCTACGTAATCTAGTACTATACACTACAGCTTAATTTAGGCTGCTGCTGCTTCCACTACGTGATAATTGCTAGGAGCAATTATAGGTGCTAAATCTAAGAGACTACTACCCTCTTAGATATCTAGTCCTGTAATCCCTATTATTTTCAATAGGTTATAAGCCCGGAAGACCTATCTGCAAGCTGTTAGCCCGCTAAAATCTACTATTGTGTACTGTATTACCCACTAGAAGCTATATTGAGACCTGCGCTAGCAGCTATTGCTGCTAAAAATTAGTAGCTTACTGGAAGCTATTAACACCTGCCGCACATACATCGCCAGCCACTATACTAGTGTTTACATTCTGCCCACTCTGTGCCTCCTGCACTCTGTGCCTCCTGCACTCTATGCACCCTGTGCATACACACTTTTAAAGCTATTCTTAATAGCTAGGTTCTATTGTTGCGCAACATTAAAATATATACATCTGCACACATTACATTCGCACTGCAAATCGTTTTATTAGGCACTGCCTAATCAATTATTTCCATTAAGAAATAAGCTTAGCGCTGCACTGCATCGCTTATTGTTGTGCTGTTATCTTGTATATTGTGCACCCTATGCACCTCTATTAGTAGCTATACTACAATTTATAGTGCACGCCTAACAGCTCTTGTTGCTATTAGATATTCCTGTGTTTTCGGTTGCAGAATTAATTTATATAGTAATCCTACTGGTTAGGATTTTAAAGTAGGAATTAGCTAGATATCCCTAAATTAGCTATACCTAGGTCTCCACTAATTTGTTAGAACCTAATTGGAGAAGAATCTCCTGAATTTTTTAGCTAAAAATAGCTAGGACCTATGTTTTATGCCTCTTGCAACCGCTTGTTAATCTAGTCTGCTATACAAATTGTATGTGCATATAGATCGCAATACAATGCAGCCTTAGAGCCTGTTATACCTATTACAAAAGAAATCGGAGAAAAATCTTAGTATAATTTCTGAAGATATAGGGCACTTCCAGGCCTATAATAGAGCAATCTATTGATATCTAGTAGAGGTTATTACTGTTATTTACTACTATTTTCACTGTAATTTGGCTATAATTAGCTATAAAGAGCGTTAAATTAGCTATTAAAACCCTTAAAATAGCACCAAAAGGAACAGGCAAGGGAAAGAGCACAAGCCCTAAACGGGGTAGTGGTTCTAGTACACCAGCTACAGCTGCTGCTACTAGCTTTCCTAGTCCAGCTAGATCCCCCCCTCAGCCAGTAGATTCCTCTTCTAATGAAGAAGATTATATAGCTAAGAAGGCTCTAAAAGAAGCTAGATTAGCTTCTGAAAGAGTAGTGCAAGTCTATAATGTTTAAGCTAATCTAAAAGCTTAAATAGATAAGCAACAAGAGACCCTAAATAGATTTATTAGGTATAGTGAAGCAAAATAAAGCTAAAATAAAGGTAATATAGCTAATTTACTAAGTAAATTAAATACTATAATTACATCTATAGGTAATCTCTCTATAGGGTCTCCCTCTAAGGTAGTAGATCCTATTACTTCTAAAAGAGCTTCTAAAGTCTCTTTTAAAGCCCCTAAACCTTCTAGTTCTAATAGTGCTACTTTTCTGCCTGCTTTTAATAAAGGCACTATAAAAGAGCTAAATAAGAAGGTCCACTTAATTCTAGAGGCTGCTAAGCTAAAAGGCCCTAAAAATTTTAAACAGTAGAAGTAAGCTTTAACTATTCAATTTAGGGCCCTAGGATTCCCTTAATTTATTAATAATCCTAGTATAGCTAGTACGTTAGTAGATTTAGAGCAAGCTATTATCCTTATAATTATAAGAGATAGTTGCCAATCTAGACCTTAAGCTGCTATAAGCTAGCATAAGTCCCCTGTAGATGCCTATAACGTTCTAGTTAGGCAGTATTTGCAGAGTGCTAAAATATAATGTAGTACGCTATATGCTAGTTATTACAACTTATCGTTTTCGAACTATAAGGGATCTTTAGAGGCCTTTAATGCTGAATTTAATAATTTACTAGCTAGATTATAGCTCTATAGTGTAGCTATTGATCCTATTAACTAAGTAAATTATTATATTAATGCCTTAAAGAAGACCTTCCCTAGCTAGGCTAAAAGGCAGCAATATTCTATTAGAGCTGCTAGAGCACAAGGTCTATCTGTAAAAATGCTGAATTTACAGTTCCTTATAGCTAATTTATTAGAAGAATAAAGAGATAAAAGCTCCTCTATATCTAAGGCTCTTAGTTATAAAGCTTCTAATTCTAATAGTTCTAATAATAAGGCTAATTAAGGAAAGAATCCTCCTAATTAGAAGAAGAATTCCGATTCTAATTCTAACAATTCTAATGCCTTTAAAGAAAAAGATTAAGATAAAGCCTCTAAGAATAAGAAGAAGTAGAAGGGCTAAAGAAGAAGTAATAAAAATTCTAGGAATAAGGATAGAGAAGCTGCTTTTGCTATAGGTTGTTATAACCTATCTACTAGCAACTAGGATACTATAGATTCCGATAGTGAATCTAGCAGTTCTAGTAGTAATAATTCTTACGATTTAGATATAGAATCTACTACTATTGATACTAGTACTACTAGTAATAATACCCCTTCTTTTAATTACTCTAATGGAATAATTAAAAACTCCCTACTATACGATATAGGCTCTACCTGTTATATAGTTAATAATAAGGTATTTTTTAGGACTTTTAAGCCTATAAAAAAGGGTAAAACTGTGCCTATTGCTACTGGAGGAGGTCCTATTTATCCTAAAGGATAGGGAACTGCTGTATTCTAGGTACTAGTTAGTATAAATCCAGCTAAATATAGGCCTTTAGCTCTAAAGGATGCTCTATATTGCCTAGGTTTAGATACTAACCTAATTAGTGGTCTAAAGCACTATTTAACAGGGGGCACTCTCCTTAGAAATCAGCTATTTCTAGCTAATAGAAGCTGCTGTAGGCTTCTAAATCCCAAAAAGCATAGTTTCTTCTTACAGCTTAAGGGGCAAGAGACCCCTAGAGTGTGTAAAAACCACGCAAATCTCTCTTATATAGGATTTACTAGCAATAGTTATAATGGCGGTTATAATGCTAGTTATTCTATAGAGGTTTAAATCCCTTAATAGCTTAGTTTTAATCCTAAGGAATATAGCTGAATTAAGGAATTATCTAATTTTAAAGAAGAAGAAGATAATACCAATAACGATGCTATAGAGCTATTAGCCCTAGTTCCTAAACGGGCTTCTAGTTAGATTCCTTCTAATAATAGGGATTTAGAAGGTCTAAATCCTAAGTTGCTGGATATTAGAGGAAGTAGCTGTCTAGATCCCTTAAACGAGGCCCGTAGTTCTTAAGAGATCTAGCAAGATAGAGAGCAACAGGAAGCTAGCTCTAATGATAATTCTAGTAGTATAAATCCTACTGCTTCTTCTTCCTATAAGAAGCTCCTAGAATTAGCTGCTACTTAGCACGTTAGATTAAGGCATATAGAACTCCCTTTACTAAAGAAGACTGCTTCTATTACTAAAGGTATTCCTAATTTTACAAAAATCAAGGAAAAGGATTTTAACTGCCTAGCTTGCAACTAAGCTAAAGCTGTTAGAAGACCTAGTAAGCATGCTATTCCTAACCCCCTTAGATGTTTAGATATTATAGAGGGAGATACTGTTAAAATAGAGCCTATACTGCACAATAAGAGGCCTCTAGTTCTTTTTCTAATTAATAGAAAATTACAGTATAAGTGGTCTTTTAATCTAGCTAATAAAGAGAGTTCTACTCTCTATAGCTGTATTAAAGGCTTCTTTAAGGAATTAAAGAACTAGTATAACTGCTACCCTAAACACCTTTATTTTAATAGTAGTATAGAAATTAATACTAGGTTGCAAGCTTAGCTATCTTCTAAGGGTATTTGCTTTAGCACCTCTTGCCCCTATATTTATAAATAGAATAGGCTAATAGAGAGAGCTATAAGGGTACTTCTAAACCGTTTGCGTGCTACCCTACAGTAGTTATAATTACCTCTATATCTATAGTCTTATATCCTTCCTGCTATAGTGGATTTAGTTAATACTACTGCGAATAGTACTAAACCACTAAGTCCTAAACAGCTATATCTAGCTAATTTAAAGCCTTCTAAGACCTATAAGCCTAATTTTACTAAAATAAGGGCTATAGGCTTCTATTGTGAAGTTCTAATTCCTTTAGAATAAAGATCTAGGTTGCAGAAGCTAGCTAAAAGAACTATTCCTAGTAGACTTTTAGCTACACTAGGTTCTAATGTATATCTAATATACATCCCCTCTAAACAAGCTGTTATAAAGACTAGCTTCGTTAAAATTATAGAAGGAATAGGTCCTATTTCATAGGGCATCCCTAAGGTCCCTATTAGTTCTATTGTGGATAATCCTTTAGAGGGAGAAATTAATAACTAGCGGCAATTAGTAGATAATTATACTCCTAAGTATCCTTATCCTAGTTATCTAGATGTGCTAAATTATCCACTAGAACCTGTAGAAAATCAAGCTCTTCTACCAAGCAACCCTATAGAAGCTGTAGAGGCCCCTAAAGCCTCTATACCTATAGAAAAACCTATAGAAGCTACTATAGAAGCTGAAGCTAATGCTAATGCTATGGATTTAGATAGAGACATATTTTCCTTAATTAAGGATCTATGCTTTAAGGCAAGGACTAAAGCAGCTATTACTTCTAATAGTAATAAGGATGAACTTCCTAATACGTAGAGGCAAGCCCTAAAAAGCTCTGCTAAGCAGCATTGGATAGAAGCTACCTATAGCGAATTTAAGCAGCTATTAGGTGCTAAAACCTTTAAATTTATAGGGAAAGACTAAGTACCTAAGGGCCGAAGAGTTCTAAAGAATAGGCTTATTTATAGGCTAAAAAAGGATAAAGAAAATAATTCTATAAAATATAAGGCCCGCCTTATTGCTAAGGGATTTATATAAATAGAAGGTTAAGATTACCTAAAGACCTTTGCTGCAACTAGTATTTCTCCTAGCTAGTGTATATTATTAGCTCTTGCAGCTTTTAATAACTAGGAAGTTAAGTAAATCGACTTTATAGGAGCGTTTTTAAATAGCAAGCTAAAGGAAGCTATTTATATGGAAATCCTAGATGGATTCGTTAAATTTGCAGAAGCAACGCTATTAGTAGCTAAGCTACTAAAAAGCTGTAATTATAAGCCCTCTAAAGAGCAAGTAATTAAGCTAGAAAAATCCCTCTATAGTCTAAAGTAAAGTCCTAGAGAATAGCAGCAAATTCTAATACAATTACTTCAAAAGCATAGATTTAAACCTCTTATATTAGACCCAGCAGTCTTTTATAACCCAGTTACATCTACGTATATTGCTACTTACGTAGATAACTGTCTTCTAATTGGTCTAAATCTAAGCTATATTAACAAGCTAAAGAAGCTATTACATAAAGCTTATCCAATAGAAGATAGGGGACCAGCAGAATTCTTTCTAGGTATACAAATCACCCGTAATAGGTCTAAAAGGTCTATTAAAATCCACTAATCTTAATACATCCTTGAAGCCCTAGAAAGTATTGAAAATAATAGAGATTACAGGACTAGATAGAAGAGGGTAGTGGTCTCTTATATTCAGCACCTGTAATTGCTCCTAGCAATTATCACATAGTGGAAGCAGCAGCGGCCTAAATTAAGCTGTAGTGTATAGTATAGATTACGTAGAGGCAATAGATAACTGTAATAGTAGTATCTTTATATTGAGAGCGCTGTAACAAATAAGTTAGTAAGAGTAGGATCTTAAATCTTTTTAGTCTCTTATAGACCCTCTAACTATATTAGCGGGCTATAGTCGCTAGAAGGGGCTTATAGGCTACTTTATAATTTCCGCAAAAAGATTTACTATATAAAAACAAAAAAATCGACTTACAGCTATATAAACAAGAAACCTATATACACAATTTAATAAATTCCACTAATAGTAAACAACCCTTATAAGCAACTCTATCTAATAATTATACTATTAGATAGCCCTAATTCTTAGCTTTTGAATAATATACTTCTTAAATTTCTACTATTACTAGTTGTGGAGAAAAACGCTGTTAAAGCTGACTATAGGTTAGGCAACTTTGCCTTAGTTAAATCCAGATGTTTCGCATCTAGTAACAGCGATATCTCTACCAAAAATCAACGTAACATAACCAAAAAGGGTCACGTGATAGAGCAACTAGTAGGCAACTAGTAAGCATAAAAATAGACTACAGGGTAGCTTATTTTTAACAGAAAGATTCAAAATGCTAGATGCTAAGCCGGCTTCTATCCCTATACAGCCGGGAATTCTAAAGCAACCAGTTACAAAACTTCTCTCTAAATCTGACTATAAGCTTTATTAGAGCATAATAGGTACTATAATGTATCTTATGTTGCTAACTAGGGCTGATATTGCTTTTTCCGTTTAGTGGCTATTAACCTTCTTAGCTAAGCCCTATATAGAGCACCTGAATGCCTCTAAGCACCTCCTAAGGTACTTAAGTGGTACTAGAAGCTTTACTATTATTTATAAGCGTTCTAGTCTACACCCTATAGGGTCTTCTTCTAAAGCTTCTAGCTCTAAAGAAGTACTTAAGACCCTCCTTGGTTATTGCAATAGCGATTTTGCTGGTGATAAAGTCTCTTCTAAATCAACCTATGCTTATCTATATAAGCTAGCTAGTGGACCTATTAGCTAGAAATCGAAAAAAGCTAGTACTATTGCTCTTTCCACTTTAGAAGCAGAATCTAATGCATTATCTGAAGCTATTAGGGAATTAGAGTGGCTCTACAGCCTTTTTAAGGAGATAAAGCTGCCTTTAACCCCTCCTATTCCTATTAGGTGTAATAATTAAGGCGCTATAGTTACTGCTTATAACTTAACGTTATATAGTAGAACTAAGCACACCCTTTTGAAGTTTAACTACATTAGGGAAAAGATTCGTAAAGGTATAGCTAAGGGTAGTTATATTAATACAAATTAGATGCTAGCAGATAGCCTAACTAAGCCTCTTGCTATTCAAAAGCATTAACAATTCATTAAGTTACTAGAGCTTTCTAGCTAGCTTATAAAAGCAACAAAAACACTCGAAAAATCGAAAAGCAACGAAAAAACAGTTAAAAATCGAAAACAACAAAAACAATCAACAACAACTAGTTATATTCAACTATAACTACCCTGGAATTGCTGGAATTGTGTTAAAAATAAGCTACCCTATATAGCCTATTTTTATGCTTGCTAGTTGCCTGTTAGTTGCTCTATCACGTGACCCTAACTAGGTCTTGTTACGTTGATTTTTAGTGGAGATATTGCTGTTACTAGATGTAAAACATCTAGAATCGACTAAGGCAAAGTTGCCTAACCTATAGTCAACTTTAACAGCGATTTTCTCCACAACTAGTAATGGTAGAAATTCAAGAAGTATACTATTTAAAAGCTAAGAATTAGGGCTATCTAATAGTATAATTGTTAGATAGAGTTACTTATAAGGGTTGCTTATTATTAGTAGAATTTGTTAAATTGTACACGTAAGCGTCTTATTTGTATAGCTGTAAGTCGATTTTTTTGTTTTTATATAGTAAATCTTTTTGCGGAAATTATAAAGTAGCCTATAAGCTCCTTCTAGCGACTACAGCCTACCGATATAGTTAGTAGGTCTATAAAGGACTAGAAAGATTTAAGATTCTATCCTCACTAAGTTCGTTACAGCGCTCTTAATATAAAGATACTACTATTACATTTATCTATTACCTCTACGTAATCTATACTATACACTACAGCTTGATTTAGGCCGCTGCTGCTTCCATTACGTGATAATTGCTAGGAGCAATTACAGGTGCTAAATATAAGAGACCACTACCCTCTTCTATCTAGTCCTGTAATCCCTATTATTTTCAATAACTATCTTCTTAAACTTCTAGCTCTTTTATCTTAAAGCTTACTAAGTGTATAGTTCTTTTTATAATTATATATATAAATCTATATAATTCTTTTCTTATTAGAACAGCTAATATAGGTAAAATAAAAGGGTAAAAGTCTATATTTATTTATTGCTTAAGCAGTAAATAAAAGCAATAATCTTAAAGTAATATTATAGCTATAAGGTAAAGATTAAATAGTTTTATTAGGCTTTATTAATAAAGACTTTAAGATAAAAGGGAAAAAAGGAAAAAGGAGGTAAAGCCTCTATAGGTATAGAAGAGCTATAAGATTAACGGACCTTAGTGGAGTTAACAACCTAAAGTAGAGCTATATTTAGTGCATCTAACAGTCTAATGTTGTTCTACAACAGTCTAAGGTTCTGCTGGCCTTATGTAACTAGTAGAACTGCTAACTCGGAACCCCTTAACATTAAGATTACGTATAATAACAACGAGGCATTGTGCAGAGGGATCGTGACCGTTACATTAAGTGTTGTAAATCGAAATAGAGCAAAAGATATTAATTAATTAAAGCAAATAAAGACTAATTAAAGCAAATAAAGACTAATTAAAGCAAATAAAGACTAAAAAAAGCTAGCTAAAGCTGCTTATAGAAAAGCTTTATACCTTCTTGCTTAAAAACTATTTTATATACTTTGTCGTCTTAAAACCAAACCCCTAAATGACTATGCAGCCCACACTAAAGCAGGTAACGATGTAGTGCATGTTAAGATCGAAGAGGATCAGTAAAGAGCGAGATATTTATTAGTGTGTACTATTAAACAATAGTAGGCAAGAAGATTAAATAGTCTAAAAAGGCAGAAATAAAATATTAGTTATAGCTTAAAAGATATATATATACAAAAAGAGCTAGATGTATTAAAGTATTATAAAAAGTATTAGGAGTAGTAAAGTAAGGTTTCTTAAGTGTTAAGTATTATAAATTAAAATAGGCCAAAAGATATTAATTAATTACAAGAGATAAAGGCTAAAAAGAGCTAGCAGAAGCTGCTTACGCATCCTCTTACTTAAACTATCTATATATCCAGGCGATGCGCACTCTTATAGGGGAAAATCTGCATGTAGCATCTCTTGCAAAGCTAATATAAGAACGCAAGGGGGTAACCCCGCCGCGACACAATGCTTAGGCAATATACACTCTTATAAGGAAAATCTATATATAGCATCCCTTGTAAAGCTAATATAATATTATAAGGGAGTAACCCTACTGCAACATAATACCTCCCTAGTTACAAATAAGCTTATAAAGCAAGACTTATAAGTAACTTAACCCTCTAGCTAATTTCTTTTATTCCTAAAGTTCTAATTCTCTTATCTTCTGTAACAGCTTTTATTGAAAATAATAGAGATTACAGGACTAGATATCTAAGAGGGTAGTGGTCTCTTAGATTTAGCACCTATAATTGCTCCTAGCAATTATCACGTAGTGGAAGCAGCAGCGACCTAAATTAAGCTGTAGTGTATAGTATAAATTACATAGAGGCAATAGATAACTGTAATAGTAGTATCTTTATATTAAGAGCGCTGTAACGAACTTAGTAAGGGTAGGATCTTAAATCTTTCTAGTCCCTTATAAACCTACTAACTATATTAGTAGGCTGTAGTTGCTAGAAGGAGCTTATAGGCTACTTTATAATTTCCGCAAAAAGATTTACTATATAAAAACAAAAAAATCAACTTACAGCTATATAAATAAGACGCCTATATGTATAATTTAATAAATTCCACTAATAATAAGCAACCCTTATAAGTGTTACGGGATAATCCTGCAGACCCGCAGGTCACTAGTGCACGTGACCGCAGTTATGTATAAGTAGTCAGAAGCAACGCTCAGGTAGTCAGATTGAACAATCAACTATCATTTACTAGAACACTATTACTAGATGCTCCTCACAGAAGGTCTTACGACTTCTCTTATGAATTATTACATAACCTGTTGAATCCGGCAACCTATTGTCACTTCCGACAAACCCACGTCGGATCCCACCGTAACAATAAGCAACTCTATTTAACAATTATACTATTAAATAGCCCTAATTCTTAGCTTTTAAATAGTATACTTCTTAAATTTCTACTATTACTAGTTGTAGAGAAAATCGCTGTTAAAGTTAACTATAGGTTAGGTAACTTTACCTTAGTTAAATCTAGATAGTTATATCTAGTAACAACAATATCTCTACTAAAAATTAATGTAATAAAACCTAGTAAGGGTTACGTAATAGTGTTAAAAATAAGCTACCCTGTATAGCCTATTTTTATGCCTACTAGTTGCTCTATTACGTAACCCTAACTAGGTCTTGTTACGTTGATTTTTGGTAGAGATATCGCTGTTACTAGATGCGAAACATCTAGAATCGACTAAGGCAAAGTTGCCTAACCTATAGTCAACTTTAACTGCGATTTTCTCTACAACTAGCGATAGTAAAAATTCAAGAAGTATACTATTTAAAAGCTAAGAAT
>JFHB01000352.1:0-18340 GCA_000729835.1 Atkinsonella hypoxylon
ATAGTTAATATAAGGCTACTTAATAGTATAGTAATACTAAATATATACTCTTTACTAAATTAATTAAATATTATAGTAAATATATATAGTAAGAAGATATTTTTACTCTTTAATATATTAAGGTTTTTTTACTAACTTTCTATAAAATAAGAATATTAATCTTATATAGTAGTAATATTAAAATAAGGATTAAAAGTATTAAATATAGTGCTTATAGGCTTTAAGAATACACTAGCTTTTACTTAATAGTATATAGACTAATTATTTTAAAAGCATTAATATTTTATATAAATCTATATTAATAATATTATTATATTCTTTAACTCTACTAAGGACTACCTTATATATCTTAATATAGTTTTATTAATTGTAGAGAAAAATAAGTTAATAATAGCTATAAAGAAGTTATTTATAAGCTACTTAGCTATTTAGCTATTAGGTTTTATTATTAATAGTAATAGAATTACTAATATAAATAATAAGCTAAAAGCTTTTTAAAAACTTAAGTTTCTAGTAAATCTTATAAATCTAAAGACCTTTATTAATATAGCTAGCTTTTTATAAAAAAGTATTCTATAGTTTAATATATAAATTTATTTACTATAGAAATAAAAAACTACTTTACTATAAAAGCTTTATAAAAAAGACTTAGCTAATAGTTTACTTAAACTAATATATTAAAAGAAAGCTTAAAAAGTAATATTTTTACTAAAACCTAAGAAAAAAAAGGTATTTTAAGAGGTAAAAGTATACCTTAATAAAAATACTATTCTATAGCACTATAACTTTAGTAAGTATTTATTCTTTAAAGTTAACGCTTATAAGAAAGAATTTAAGCTCTTTATCTTTTAGCTTATAGATAAATAAAATAGTTATAGTATACCTAATAAAGATATTAAAAATAACTAACTTTAACTAATTCTTTTTCTCTTAAGATATACTTTTAACCTAAAGAAATATTATAGATTAACTAAGGTAGAGGTAGCTATAATTATATAAAGTATTTAAAAGCTATAGAAAATAGTTTAATTTAACTACTACACTATTAATATTATTATAAACTACTTATTAATAAAGGGGATTATTAAATATACCTTACTTACTATAATAGATCTAGATAAAGCTAACTTAAAATTAGCTAAAGTAGCTAATTATTTATTGTAATTTAACCTAAAAGTCTTCTATATACTAGAAGTACTAAATATAGTACTAAATATACTCTTTAGGTTGCTAGTTATAGTTTTATACTAAAAGAAAGCTTATAATAGTAAATTTAATAAGCTTAATATAAGCGTGTTTTTTACTAAAAAATATAGTGCTATAGTAGTATTAAATAAAGGTCTAAAGGAGGAAATTATTTAAGGCTATAGTTTTAATCTAAAGCTTAATAGAATTATAGAAGGTATTAAAAGCTTTTATAAAAAGTAGGCTTAGTAAAATTAATAATAAAGACTAAGGATTCTACTGTATAAATAGGCTCTATAAGATAATAGGCTTTTATACTATTATAATAAAAAAGGCCTATTCTAACTATATATATCTATAAAGGTTATAGAATTTATCCTTAAAATAGTCTATAATAATTAGAACTATTTTAGCGCCTATAGAATAGCAGTAAAATTATAAGTAGTTTACTTTTTATAGATATATAAGTAGATTTAAATCTATATTGCTTACTGCTATATCTATAAAGAAAATGTAATTAACTGCAGTAAGCTACTAAAGGAATTAAGGTTATTAAAGTTAGTTTTAATGCTTTTTTATATAATTTTACTTAATTTTATTATTAATATACCTAAAGTTAGCTTAATAAATACTTTATAGTAAAAAGATAGATATAGCTTCTATAACTTACTATATTTAGTAAATTATTTATTTAGTAAGTAAATAATCCTTATACTTAAGTATATAATATATATAGTAGAAATTTAGGTAGAACTACTCTTATAAATACTATATTTATTAAACTAAAGCCTTTTTAAGTAGATTATAAGTAACTAAGATCTAATGTTTATTTCTAATATTTAAAGAAGTATATTTACCTAAATTAGAAGTAAATTACTTATAGCTACAGCTTACTACCTATAGATAAATAGAATAGCTAAATAGAAGAATTAAATAGTTATTATTGCTGTTTAATACTATATAGTTATAAATCTAAATACACTATAGACTATAATACTTTTAGTATTATAGCACTAACTTAATAATATAGTAGTAGCTAATATAGAGATTTCCTTTAATAAACTTATATATAGTTTCTAACTAGCTACTGTTATTAATTTAATCTAATTAGATAACGTTCTTAGTAATAGAATAGATATAAGCAATATAGCTATACTTTAGAAGCTATATTAGCAAAAGGTAGAAATAGCTATTAGTATAGTAAATGCCTTAATTAAGATTAAATATAACGCTTAGTATAAGCTTATTAATATTAAAGTAGAGAATATAGTCTACCTATAATTACACTAAGAATATATACTTCTAGAAAAGCTAAAAAAGAAATAGTCTTCTTAATAAGTAAAGCTATATAAGGTTCTTATAAAAGTAAGCCTATTATTATTTTGCCTAGATTTTCTACTAGATTTATATATATACCTAGTAGTATTAGTAGCTTACCTTTAGAAGCTAAAATAGAGTAAAAACTCTTTTAACTAGAAAAAGTAACTACTACTGCTAATTGCAATAGAAAGGTTTAGTATAGAGAACTATTAGGAAATTAAGCAAATTTATACCTATTAAATCTAATATTTCTATAGTAGGTTAAGTAAGCTACATTTAGAATTCTTTATATAATAGAAAAGGTTCTTTACTAAAGATAACTAATAAATTACTAAAGATAAGCTTAAAGTTAACACTTTTAAAATTATAAATAAATATTTATAGAAGTACTCTATAAATTAAGAAGAAAAGTATTAGTATTATTAAAAGAGTAATATAGCCTACTAAAAAGCCTTAAATTAGCTAGTAGAAGCTTACTACTAACTCTTTTCTTTATAAGTCTTAATTTCCTTTATTATATAATAGATTATTTAAATTCCTTAGTATCTTTTTCTTTATTTCCTTATTTATTATTATTAAAACTATTAAAATTAACCTATATTATAGAATTATAGAAGGTTAAAAACAAAACACCTATAAATCTATATACTATTATTTTAATCTACTTTTTCTGTAAATTTACCTTTACTTTTATAAATTTTTATGCTTTCTACTATATAACCTTTTCTTTATACCTTTATATATTATAAAATCTTTATAAATTTATAAATACTATTATAGCTGCTGCTTTTTCTATCCCTTTAGGCTATTATTTAGCTACTTCTAATAGTTAAACACTAGAATACTATACTAAAGGCAATAAACTGCCTATAGAGTAAATTTCTATAGCTTATAGAACTAGCTAGCCTCTATAGAGCTACTTCTAGCCTCTTTTATCCCTTCTATAGAAAATCTACTACTATTATTCTTTTTTTTAGTAGTTTAGAATTATTAATTCTAGTAAACCTAAATAGTCTATTTTAAGAAGAGAACAATAATAGTAACTACACTTAAGCTATAATACTACTACTATTTAAACCTAAAGAAGAATATATTGCTTCTAATATATATATTAATTATAACAATAGTTCTAACGCTAAGAGTAAAGGTTTTAAGTTTAAGGAGTAAGAATATAACTATAAAGGTAATATAGTAGCTATAGAGCTAAATAACATTAAAACTTATCTTATATTACTTAATTTCTACTGCTTATATAGCACTTTTAGTAGGCCTAGAAGTGCTAAAAGCACCCTAAAAGTTAATAAGTTTATCTTTAGCACTATTTCTATAGAAATTAAAGATAATATTAATATTGCTAATATAGAGCTTATTATAGAAGACTATAGTTAGTATTGCTATACTAATAGAGCTAAAGAAAAGGTATAGAATATAGAAAATACTATTTATACTTATACCTATAAATTTACCCTTAAAGGCAGTATAATAGATAAAACTAGTATTAAGGTCTCTAAAGATAATATATATTACTTACTTTAGCAGAATATAGTAATATATATCTTTAGAATTTACAATAACTATAAAGTAAAGCGCTAGAACTAGCAATATAAAGGTAAGGATGCTAAGGTATCTATAGATAACACTAAAGTAGCTAGAAGAGGTAAGATATAGGCAAAAGTAGCAGCTACTATATACTATAGTAGTAATATAGTAAAAAGAGGTAAAGAAACTATTACTATAGATTTATCTATTAGTTTACTGTTATAAGTAGCGTTACTTACTATTTACTTCTCTAATAAATTTAGTAAAATTAACAGCACTTTATAGGTACCTTAGCTAGTATTAACTGTATAGACTTACTCTTTATTCTATTAGCTAAAGTGCAATTCTAGAGCTAGTGTAATAATTTCCTTTAGAAGAAGTATAAATTTAACGCTAAAGAAATAATTAAAGCCTACCTTAAGGATACTTCTATAGGTAGTAATGCTATATAGAAGCAACTTAACCTCTATATTGCTAAAATTAATAAGTTAAATAAAAAGATTAACTAAGTTAAAATAAAGGCTAAAGAAGGTCTATTTAATAAGTAGTTTAATAAATTATAAACTGCTATCTATAGTATATATAACTAACTAAATAGTATAAGTTAATTTAATAAAGGTATTAATAACGTTATTAATAAAAACAAAACCTTACTAAAGGTTACTAGCAATATTAATACACTATAGGCAGAAAATAGACGCTTATAATATAAAATTAACTATATTTATATAAACTTCTTAGAACGCTTAGCTAACTAGCTTATTGCTATATAAAGCCTCTTTAGTAATAGATTTAGCACTATTTAATATAGAAGAAGTGCTTAGTTTATACTAATTAATTTATCTTTAATGTATTTCTCTTTATTAATTCTATAAAAGATACTTTCTACAGTAAAGCTAACGCTAACTAAGGTAAAAACGCTAACTAAGAGGCTAGCTATAGGTAAACTAGTAGAAATACCTATTAAGCGTAAGAGTAATGCCTCTTAGGTAAAACTCTCCCTAAAGCTGCTAAGAACGTTCTTTAGCTTTACTTTCTAGAGAGAACTAACAGCTTACTATAGCTAACTAATAATTTACTGCTATTACTAATACCTAAGGATTAAAATAAGCTATATATATATAGAGAAATACACTAAGGGGATCTAATAGAAAATTAGCTTTAATATAGATTAATTTTTAATGCTTTTAACACTGTATAGAATAATCTTATATAAGGAATATACTATATAGATTTAATAAATTAGCTTTATTATATAAGATTAATTTATAAAATTTAACATTATCTAGAATAATTTTACGTAACTTTACTTATATATAGGTTATAGAATAAGCTTTAATGCTCTATTAGGTTTAAGGAAATCTATTAATTTAATATATAGATTTAATAGTTACTAGATTATATATATAATTTAGGCATTATAAGTGTATAGAGAAAAATGCATAAATATAGCAACTTACACTATAGATTGCACTACAATAACAATAATATATACCTATATAATAAAACAATAACTGCCTTTCTGCGCCTTTTATAACAGCTAGATTAATAAGTTATTTAGTTTAATCTAATATACCTTCTAACAACTAACAATTAATTTTTTAGAACAGCTAAAACAGCTAATCTTTTTTGTAGAGGCAGCACTTATTACAGGATAATCCTATAGACCTATAGGTTACTAGTGCACGTAACTGCAATTATGTATAAGTAGTTAGAAGCAACACTTAGGTAGTTAGATTAAACAATTAACTAATATTTACTAGAACACTATTACTAGATGCTCCTTACAGAAGCTCTTACGACTCCACTTACGAATCATTCTATAACCTGTTGAATCCAGCAACCTATTGTCACTTCCGACAAACCCACGTCGGATCCTACCGTAACAGTAGCTGTCTTAGAGATATAGAGGGAAAACTGCACTCTAGTGACTAGTTTTAGCTCTATTTTTGCCTATTTTACATTCTAACTAAACTAAGTTAACTATACTTTATTAACTAACACTAAAGAGGTTCTAGTATCTAGGTAGATCTAATGCAATAGTCCCTTATTATAGAATTAAATAGGAATCTTTAGGAAGGAATTTAACTTTAGAATACTAGATTTAATAAGCTATAGCCTTATAACTACTTTAACTACTTACTTTATCTAGATTCTCTATAAATCCTTTTAGTTTATCTCTATTTAAACCTTCTTCTTTTATTTTTCTTTACTTTTAGTAAAATAGGTTTTAATAAAGTTAAATTTTAGGCTAGTTAGTAGCTCTTTAGTATTAACTATTTCTTCTTCTTCTACTAGCTAGTATTTATAGCTTTTAAAGTACTTTTTATAGTCTTTTTAGTTAGATTTATCTTTAAATATTATTATATAGGTATATTCTTTATTATTCTATAGTAAGCTCTATTATTAAAAATATTAAAGCTACTAAAGATACTATAGCTTTAGCTAATAATTCTAGCTAGTCCCTAAATCCTAGTTCTACTAAAGCTAAAGTTACTACTCTCTTAGCAGCTAATTCTTTTAGTTTTATAGTAAATATTAAGTATAATTATTCTAGTAATTTTTATAGAATAGAGGTTAAAACTAAAATTAACTATTACTTTTATTTTAGTTAGCTTAATTACCTTAAGCTATTTTATTGTTTTTAGAGTTTTTACTATTAAATTTACTTTAAGTATAGTAAGTATTAGTATCTTTCTTATAGTTTTCTAATTTTTATTATTTTTCTAGATCTCTTAAGTATTCTTATAGATCCTTAACCTTATTATTTACTATAGTAATATATATAAATCTTAGGTCTTTTACTATTAAAATTAAGTATAGCTATTATAATCTTAAGTATAGCTTATAATAAAGTCTTAAAAAGAGCTAAAGATTAATAGTTTTACTATTTATATAAGTATATTAAAATACTCTAGAGGTAAATTCCCTAAATAATTTTTCTTTAATTATATTTTACTCTATAAACTTAGCTAAATTTAGCTATATTATTATATTCTAGATCTATATACTAAATTCTTTATAAATAGCAGTATAAATAAAGTTTAAGCTACTAAAAATAGCTGTTTTTTTATAGTAATCTAGATACTACTTATACTATATTAATATATTCTTTTTAAAAAGGGTTTAGAGCTTAATATAAATAGCTTCTTAAGCATTAATTGTACTATAGCTACAGTAGTCTTTAATAGCTTAAATCTATAGCTCTATATTATAGAAAATAGTGTGCTTTTCTTTATATAAAATTAGCTTATAGATATTTCTATTGTTAAAGGGTTTAAAGTAACTAATATTAATAATCTTCTATATAGAATCTATTTATTCCTTAGGGGTTTAGAACTATATATTACTTTAGTTATTCTATTTTTAATGTAAATTTAGCCTTTTATCTACTAGATTTAGCTAAAGATTATTGTTTTTAATATAGTATAGTACTTATTAATTTATATACTAATATTTAAAGTTACTAAATACTTAATTCTAGTCTTTTTTAGTATTTTAGCTCTTCTTAGCTTTACTATTATAGTATTACTTTAATAGATTCTTTAGAAATTATAGTAGCTTTTATTCTTTTAGAAAAGTACTAAAGTATTTAAGGTATCTTTATATTATATAGTTTCCTTTACTTAAAGGTTGCTTTTAACCTTACTTTTAGTTTTAATTATCTTTTAGGGGTAAGTAAGAATTAAAAGCTCTTTACCTATAATTCTTAAGCTAAAAGCCTTATTAGGTATAGTATTATTTATTATATTTATCCTAAGGCTTAAGTATAGTCTTTATCTTTTAGGCTAAGTATTATTACTTTATCTAAAGAGTAGTAATTTTATTATTTAATTCTCTCTATAATTTACTAATTTTATTAATTAATTCTCCCTTAATTCTATTAATTTACCTATTAATTTCTATAGAAAAACCTATAAGCTATTTTAGTAAAAGGTTCCTTTTTTTAAGTAGCTTTACTACTTTTTTTACTTTATACTTTAGCTTAAAAGTATAAAACCTTTAATAAGTTTATAAAAGCAGTAAGATTTTAGCTAGTTCTTTAATTAGTAAGTTTTTCTTAGTAGTTTAAGGTATATTTAATAGATCTAGGTCCTTAGTAAGTAGTGTAAATCTAGATCTTTATACTTACTTTCCTTTAATATTTTAGGTAAAACTAGCACTAGCTTTATAAATAGTATCTCTTAAGCTATTAGATTTAAATAATCTAGCTTTAGCTTTTCCTTTTAGTATTACTATTAGTAAATCTATAAAGAGTTTAGTAAATTTAGCTTTATTAATAATTCTATTAATCTACCTTTATACCTACTATATTATAGAAGTATTAATAGTATTTTAGTAAAAAGGTAGTTCTATTAGCTTAGGTTAATTATATAATTTAAGCTATTTATTAATAAATTTATAGTAAGTAAAATAAAGTAATAAGCTTCTTTTTTCTTAAGGTATAAAATCCCTTTTTTAAATCTAGAAATCTAGATTTTATTAGTAAAATTTATAGAATTAGTGTATAGTTTTAAGTTCTTTATTAGTAAAAGGAATATAATTCCTTCTATTAAGCTTCTTCTAAAGTTACTCTATCTTAAATATTATAATTTTAGCTTTTTAAGCTTAAGGAGAGTTAGTAATAATTAAAAGCAATTGCTACTACTTATTACAGTAGGATTTAATGTAGGTTTATTAGAAGTAACAATAGATTGCTAGATTTAATAGGTTATATAATAATTTATAAGAGAAGTTATAAGAGCTTCTGTAAGGAGCATCTAGTAATAGTAGTCTAGTGAATAATAGTTAATTGTTTAATCTAACTACCTAAGTGTTGCTTCTAACTACTTATATATAATTGCAGTTACGTGCACTAGTGACCTGCAGGTCTGTAGGATTATCCCGTAACAAAGAGGATGCAGAAGAGGAAGAGGATACAGAAGAGGAAGAGGATGCAGAAGAGGAAGAGGATGCAGAAGAGGAAGAGGATGCAGAAGAGGAAGAGGATGCAGAAGAGGAAGAGGATGCAGAAGAGGAAGGAAGAGAAAGAGGAAGAGGAAGAGGGAGGGGAAGAGGGCTAGGCAGAAGAGGCCTCCAATACCGATAATATAGTGTTGAGGAATCCGATGAGAATTAGAAGAAGTCACTTTTGTATGTAACTTGTATAGTAATAGTACTTTTCACGTTTTCGACTACGTTGTTGCAGTTCATTTTAGGTATTTTCTGCCGCACTAGACCGCTTTAGGCAGACGACCCCACAGGCAGGACTTTTGACTTAACTGTCCGTATTAAGGCTATTATAATCTAATAGGTTAGGAGAGAGAAGAGAGGTAAGCCCGTTATATATTTATTGTGGGGCTTATAGCTTAATTAGCTAATTAGGTCTTCTGCAGCCTTAACAGGGGTCCTGCCTGTAGGTCGGACCCCTCCTTAAGGCTGCAGGAGGCCCAAATAGGCACCTTAATGCTGCACAAGGCCCAAAGAGGTAAATTAGCTATCTAAGCAGTAATAACCCTATAGTAAGTACGTAGCAGGCTTACCTCTTTCCTAGATTCCTACTCCCTCTTTCTTCTTAACCTATTGTTCTATCCCTTAATAGGTTAGTAATTCTACTAGCGCTATCTACTAGTGCTATCTATTAGCGCTACCTATATACATACTCTACATTAGCGTTGCAATATCTTCTAAGAATATTATAGCAGCTAATAGGGCCTCTATACTAGTGTTAAAGGCAAAAGGGGAACGTACGCTAGTTATTACTGCTAAGCTTAGTATAGATCTATAGACTGTTAATTAAATATTTATAAGAGCTATTATATAAGGGTTTAATTATACTATATAACCCCTTTATATTAATATAAGCTAGGTTACTAATACCTCTTATATTAGAAGACTTACTCTTTATTAAAAGCTAAGCCTTTAATTTAAGCTAGTTAAAAAGGTTACTAAAGACTATTATAGAAAAGAAAAGACTGCTACTAACCTTACTAAAGAGCTTAAGGAGGAAGGAATTAAGGTTTTTATATTAATAGTTTTATAAACCTTAAAGCTTTTAAAGTACTTAAAGATAAAGCTAATAAAAAAGGTAGGCTTAATAGCTTAAATAAAGAAAGCTAGGCTAGAATTCTACTTAGCCTATTGTTATTAAACTCTTAAGAACTAAAAGAATATAATTTAAACTAATAAAACTTTAATACTTTTAATACATTAAAGAGAAAGGTATTATATATAGTAGAAGTTTAATAAGGCCTTTATTTAAAGCTATATTTATAAGCGCTAGAAGTTAGCAATAGAATTTATATTTTAAAGGTTTTTTTTATATAAGTAAAAGGGTCTTTATTATTATTAGAAGCTAGAGACTATTATAAAGAAGAGAGAAGCTAATAAGGTTCTTAAGGAATTAAATAAAGAGCTAAAACCTAAATATAAGTAATTATAGAAGCTTTTTAATAGAATAAACTAACTAGGTTTTTATAATAAGCCTAGCTAGAAGCTAAAGTAGAAGTAAATAAAGAAAATAAAGAAGCTAAAGAGAGAAGTAAAGAAAAAAGAAAAGAAGTAGAATAAGGGAATTAATTAGTTTTAATATTAAAAGAAGATCTTAAAGGCTAAGCTACTTCTATTTATAAAGGAATATTAAAAGAAGAGGCTAAATATAATTATATAGAAAGATAAAGCTCCCTCTTATAGTTATTATTTTTAATAGATAGTCTATAATACTTAAGAGGTTTAGAAGATGCTATAGCTAAGGAACTTACCTAATTTAAACGCTATTAAGCCTGCTTAGTAGTATTTAAAGAGAATAATAATAAGAAAAGAAGGTTTAAGGAATAAAAAGAAAGCTATTAAGGCTTAGGAAAAGGCTTAGGAAGAGTTACTGTAAAAATAGATATAAGCTTAAATTAAAAGAATCCCTTATTATATTAAGGAAATAATTCACTTAAAGAGAGATAATAACTATTGTAAGGGTTATTAAGGCTGCCCTAACAGTTAGAAGGTTTATATAAGGCCCTTAAATTTATTAAATTTAGAAGAGGAAGAGGATATAGAAAAGGAAGAGAATGTAGAAGAGGAAGAGAATATAGAAAAGGAAGAGGATATAGAAGAGGAAGAGGATGCAGAAGAGGAAGAGGATGTAAAAAAGGAAGAGAATGCAGAAAAGGAAGAGAATGCAGAAGAGGAAGAGGATATAGAAGAGGAAGGAAGAGGAAAAGAAAGAGGAAGAGAGAGGGGAAGAGGGCTAAGCAGAAGAGGCCTCTAATACTAATAATATAGTGTTAAGGAATCCAATAAGAATTAGAAGAAGTCACTTTTGTATGTAACTTATATAGTTTGTCACCTCAAAACCAAACCCCTAAATGACTATACAGCCCACACCAAAGCGGGTAACGATGTAGCGCATGTTAAGATCGAAGAGAATTAGTAGAGAGCGAGATATTTATTAGTGCATACTATTAAACAATAGCAGGCAAGAAGATTAAATAGTTAGAAAAGGCAGAAATAAAATATTAATTGCAGCTTAGAAGATATATACGCGCAAAAGGAGCTAAATATACTAAAGAGTTAAGGAAAGTGTTACTAGCAGTAAAGTAATATCTCTTAAGTGTTAAGTGTTATAAATTAAAGTAAGCTAAAAGATATTAATTAATTAAAAAGAGCAAAAGCTAAAAAGAGTTAGCAGAAGCTGCTTACGCGCTTGCTTGCTTGCTTGCTTGCTTGCTTAAACTATTTAGATGTCTAGGCGATGCACACTCTTATAGAGAAAATCTATATATAGCATCCCTTATAAAGCTAATGTAAGAGCGCAAGGGGGTAACCCTGCTGCAACACAATACCTCTCTAGTTATAAATAAGCTTATAAAGCAAGACTTATAAGTAACTTAACCCTCTAGCTAATTCCCTTAATTCTAAAGTTCTAATCCTCTTATCTTCTATAATAGCTTTAGCGTCTTTAGCGTATATAGTAGTGTCTCTCTTACTAGCAATAGCGTCCTTACAGCTAGGCGCTTTCCTTTATAATAAGCAACTCTTTCTTAGCGATTTACACTTTATTTAGTTGCTCTAGATATAATTAATTAGTGTCTTTTATTTACCTTAATTATCTCTTGCTAAGCGCTAGAATAGAAGAGAGCTAGCAGTATAACACTAAGGTTTATATTAGTAATAGGATTATAGGCTATTATAGGCCGTTTAGCAATATATCTTTAAGTTAACGCTTCTATTTAATCCTTTATAGTGTAGTATTCTCTAGCTCTAAGTGCTTATTTTACTGTTCTTATAATCTCTTTATCCTTTTACCTAGATTTCTACTTCTACACTAATAGTTCTATAAAACGTAAAGATAGCAGCTAATACTTTAAGTTCTATAATTATTGCAGAAGCTAGTTCTTACTATAAGTGTTACAGGGGAATCTGACGTAGGTTTGTTGGAAGTAACGATAGGTTGTTGGATTCAACAGGTTATGCAATAAATCATAAGAGGAGTCGTAAGAGCTTCTATAAGGAGTATCTAGAAATAGTGTTCTAGTGAATAATTGTTAATTGTTTAATCTAACTACCTAAGTGTTGCTTTTAACTACTTATATATAATTGCAGTTACGTGCACTAGTAACCTATAGGTCTATAGAATTATTCTATAATAAGTACTGCCTCTATAAAAAAGATTAGCTATTCTAGCTGTTCTAAAAATTAATTGTTAGTTATTAGAAGGCATATTAGATTAAACTAAATAACTTATTAATCTAGCTGTTATAAAAGGCGCAGAAAGGTAGTTATTATTTTATTGTATAAGTATGCGTTATTGTTGTTATAGTGCAATCTACAGCGTAGGTTGCTATATTTATATATTTTCCTGTACACCTATAATGCCTAAATTACACTTATAATCTAGTAACTATTAAATCTATATATTAAATTAATAGATTTCCTTAAACTTAATAAAGCGTTAAAGCTTGTTCTATATTCTATATATAAGTAAAGTTACGTAAAATTATTCTAGATAATGTTAAATTCTATAAATTAATCTTATGTAATAAAGCTAATTTATTGAATCTATATAGTACATTCTTTATATAAGATTATTCTATATAGTGTTAAAAGCATTAAAAATTAATCTATATTAAAGTAAATTTTCTGTTAGATCTCTTTAGTGTATTTCTCTATATATATACAGCTTATTTTAATCCTTAAGCATTAGTAATAGCAGTAAATTATTAGTTAGTTATAGTAAGCTGTTAGTTCTTTCTAGAAAGTAAAGCTAAAGAACGTTTCTAGCAGCTTTAGGGAGAGTTTTACCTAAAAGGCACTAGTTTTACACTTAGTAAGTGTTTCTATTAGTTTACCTATAGCTAGCCTCTTAGTTAGCGTTTTTACTTTAGTTAGTATTAACTTTACTGTAGAAGGTATTTCTTATAGAATTAATAAAGAGAAATACATTAAAGATAGATTAATTAAAATAAACTAAGTACTTTTTCTACATTAAATAGTGCTAAATCTATTACTAAAGAGGCTTTATATAGTAATAAGCTAGTTAGCTAAGCGTTCTAAGAAGTCTATATAAATATAGTTAATTTTATATTATAAGTATCTACTTTCTGCCTACAGTATATTAATATTACTAGCAACCTTTAGTAAGGTTTTATTTTTATTAATAATATTATTAATACCTTTATTAAATTAACTTATACTATTTAGTTAGTTATATATATTGTAAATAGTAGTCTATAATTTATTAAACTGCTTATTAAATAGACCTCCTTTAGCCTCTATTTTAACCTAGTTAATCTTTTTATTTAACTTATTAATTTTAGTAATATAAAGGTTAAGTTACTTCTATATAGCGTTACTACCTATAGAAGTGTTCTTAAGGTAGGCTTTAATTATTTCTTTAGCGTTAAATTTATACTTCTTCTAAAGAAGACTATTACACTAGCTCTAGGATTACACCTTAGCTAATAGAATAAAGAGTAAGTTTATATAGCTAATACTAGCTAAGGCACCTATAATAGTACTATTAATCCCACTAAATTTATTAGAGAAGTAGATAGTAAGTAATACTATCTATAACAGTAAACTAGTAGATAAATCTATAGTAATAGTTTCCTTACCTCTTTTTACTATATTGCTACTATAGTATATAGTAGCTACTGCTTTTACTTATATCTTACCTCTTCTAGCTACTTTAGCGTTACCTATAGATACTTTAGTATCTTTACCTTTATATTACTAGTTCTAGCGCTTTACTTTATAGTTATTATAAATCCTAAAGATTTATATTACTTTATTCTACTAAAGTAAGTAATATATATTGTCTTTAGAGATCTTAATACTAGTTTTATCTATTATACTGCCTTTAAGGGCAAATTTATAGGTATAAATATAAATAGTATTTTCTATATTCTATACCTTTTCTTTAGCTCTATTAGTATAGTAATACTAACTATAGTCTTCTATAATAGGCTTTATATTAGTAATATTAATATTATCTTTAATTTCTATAGAAATAGTGCTAAAGATAAATTTATTAACTTTTAGGGTGCTCTTAGTACTTCTAGGCCTACTAAAAGTGCTATATAGGCAGTAGAAATTAAGTAATATAAGATAAGTTTTAATGTTATTTAGCTTTATAGCTACTATATTACCTTTATAGTTATATTTCTACTCCTTAAACTTAGAACCTTTACTCTTAGTGTTAGAACTATTATTATAATTAATATATATATTAGAAGCAATATATTCTTCTTTAAGTTTAAATAGTAGTAGTATTATAGCTTAAGTATAGTTACTATTATTATTTCCTTCTTAGAATAAGCTATTTAGGTTTACTAAAATTAATAATTCTAAACTACTAAAAAAAAAGAATAATAGTAGTAGATTTTCTGTAGAAGGAATAGAAAAGGCTAGAAGTAGCTTTATAGAGGCTAGCTAGTTCTATAGGCTATAGAAATTTACTCTATAAGCAGTCTATTGCCCTTAGTGTAGTATTTTAGTGTTTAACTGTTAGAAGTAGCTAAATAATAGCCTAGAGAGATAGAAAGAGCAGTAGCTATAACAGTATTAATAAATTTATAAGATTTTATAATATATAAAGGTATAAAAAAAAGGTTATATAATAGAAAGCGCAAAAATTTATAAAAGTAAAGGTAAATTTATAGAAAAAGTAGGTTAAAATAATAGTATATAGACTTATAGGTATTTTCTTCTTAACCTCTTATAATTCTATAATATAGGTTAATTTTAATAGTTTTAATAATAATAAATAAGAATATAAAGAAAGAAATACTAAGGGATTTAAACAATCTATTATATAATAAAGAAAATTAAGACTTATAAGGAAAAGAGTTAATAGTAAGCTTCTACTAGCTAATTTAAAGCTTTTTAGTAAGCTATATTACTCTTTTAATAATACTAATACTCTTTTTCTTAATTTATAGAGTATTTCTATAAATATTTATTTATAATTTTAGAAGTATTAACTTTAAGCTTATCTTTAGCAATTTATTAGTTATCTTTAGTAAAGAACCCTTTCTATTGTATAAGGAATTCTAGATATAGCTTACTTAACCTACTGCAGAAACATTAGATTTAATAGGTATAAATTTGCTTAATTTCCTAATAGTTCTCTATACTAAACTCTTCTATTACAATTAGTAGTAGTAGTTACTCTTTTTAGTTAAAAGAGTTTTTACTTTATCTTAGCTTCTAAAGGTAAGCTACTAATACTACTAAGTATATATATAAATCTAGTAAGAAATCTAGGTAAAATAACAATAAGCTTACTTTTATAAGAACCTTATATAGCTTTACTTATTAAGAAAACTATTTCTTTTTTAGCTTTCCTAAAAGTATATATTCTTAGTGTAATTATAGGTAGACTATATTCTTTACTTTAATATTAATAGGCTTATACTAGGCGTTATATTTAATCTTGCTTAAGGCATTTACTATACTAATAACTATTTCTACCTCTTACTAGTATAGCTTCTAAAGTATAGCTATATTGCTTATATCTATTCTATTGCTAGAAACGTTATTTAATTAGATTAAATTAATAATAGTAGCTAGTTAAAAACTATATATAAGTTTATTAAAGGAAATCTCTATACTAGCTACTACTATATTATTAAGTTAGTACTATAGTGCTAGAAGTATTGCAGTCTATAGTGTATTTAGATTTATAACTATATAGTATTAAACAGTAATAATAACTATTTAATTCTTCTATTTAGCTATTCTATCTATCTATAAGTAGTAAGCTATAGCTATAAGCAATTTACTTCTAATTTAAGTAAATATACTTCTTTAAACATTAAAAATAAACTTTAGATCTTAGTTGCTTATAATCTACTTAAAAAGGCCTTAGTTTAATAAATATAGTATTTATAAGAGTAGTTCTGCTTAAATTTCTGCTATATATATTATATACTTAAGTATAAGAATTATTTACTTACTAAATAAGCAATTTACTAAATATAGTAAGTTATAGAAGCTATATTTATCTTTTTGCTATAAAGTGTTTATTAAGCTAACTTTAAGTATATTAATAATAAAATTAAGTAAAATTATATAGAAAAGCATTAGAACTAACTCTAATAACCTTAATTTCTCTAGTAGCTTACTATAGTTAATTGCATTTTCTTTATAGGTATAGTAGTAAGCAATATAGGTTTAAATCTATTTATATATTTACAGAAAGTAAACTATCTATAATTTTACTGCTATTCTATAGGCACTAAAATAGTTTTAATTATTATAGACTATTTTAAGAATAAATTCTATAACCTTTATAGGTATATACAGTTAAAATAGGCCTTTTCTATTATAATAGTATAAAAGTCTATTGTCTTATAGAGTTTATCTATATAGCAGAATCCTTAGTCTTTATTATTAATTTTACTAATCTTACTTTTTATAAAAGTTCTTAATACCTTTTATAATTTTACTAAGCTTTAGATTAAAACTATAGCCTTAAACAATTTCCTCTTTTAAACCTTTATTTAATACTACTATAGCGCTATATTCTTTAGTAAAAAATACACTTATATTAAGCTTATTAAATTCGCTATTATAAGCCTTCTTTTAGTATAAAACTATAACTAGCAACCTAAAGAGTATATTTAGCACTATATTTAGCACTTTTAGTATATAGAAGACTCTTAGGTTAAATTATAATAAATAATTAGCTACTTTAGCTAATTTTAGGTTAGCTTTATCTAGATCTATTGTAGTAAGTAAGATATATTTAATAATCCCCTTTACTAGTAAGTAGTTTATAATAATATTAATAGTATAGTAGTTAGATTAAACTATTTTCTATAGCTTTTAAACACTCTATATAATTATAGCTATTTCTATCTTAGTTAATCTATAATGTTTCTTTAGGTTAAAAGTATATCTTAAGAGAAAGAGAATTAGCTATAGCTAGTTACTTTTAATGTCTTTACTAGGTATACTATAACTGTTCTATTTACCTATAAGCTAGAAGATAAAGAGCCTAAATTCTTTCTTATAAGCGTTAACTTTAAAGAATAAATACTTACTAGAGTTATAGTGCTAAAGAATAGTGTTTTTATTAAAGTATACTTTTACCTCTTAGAATACTTTCTTTTCCTTAGGTTTTAGTAAAAATATTACTTTTTAGGCTTTTTTTTAGTGTATTAGTTTAGATAAACTATTAGCTAAGCTTTTCTTATAAAGCTTTTATAGTAAAGTAGTTTTTTATTTTTATAGTAAGTAAATTTATATATTAAACTATAGAATACTTTTCTATAAAAAGCTAGCTATATTAATAAAGGTCTTTAGATTTATAAGATTTACTAAAAACTTAAGTTTTTAAAAAGCTTTTAGCTTATTATTTATATTAATAATTCTATTGCTATTAACAATAAAACCTAATAGCTAAATAGCTAAGTAGTTTATAAATAACTTCTTTATAGCTATTATTAACTTATTTTTCTTTAGGATTAATAAAACTATATTAAGGTATATAAGGTAGTCCTTAGTAAAGTTAAAGAATATAATAATATTATTAATATAGATTTATATAAAATATTAGTGCTTTTAAAATAATTAGTCTATATACTATTAAGTAAAAGCTAGTATATTCTTAAAGCCTATAAGCACTATATTTAATGCTTTTAATCTTTATTTTAATAATACTACTATATAAGATTAGTGTTTTTATTTTATAGAAAGCTAGTAGAAAAACCCTAATATATTAAAGAGTAAAAATATCTTCTTACTATATATATTTACTATAATGTTTAATTAATTTAGTAAAGAGTATATATTTAGTATTACTATACTATTAAGTAGC
>JFHB01000353.1:0-17975 GCA_000729835.1 Atkinsonella hypoxylon
CTAGGCATATACAGAATGCACAGTGTATTAGTGCGAATTAACATTTTTATATTTAGTGGTATATACACTAATATATAGTAGTATAGTACTAATATATATCTAGTGGTATAGTGCACTAATATATATCTAGTGGTATAGTGCACTAATATATATCTAGTGGTATAGTGCACTAATATATATCTAGTGGTATAGTGCACTAATATCTAGTGGTATAGTGCACTAATATATATCTAGTAGTATAGTGCACTAATATATATCTAGTGGTATAGTGCACTAATATCTAGTGGTATAGTGCACTAATACCTAGTAGTATAGTGCTATAGAAATGCACTCTAGATCTCTTGCTTAGAAATTAATACTGTATGCCCAGCATATACTCAGTATATACTGGGCATATGCCATTCTGCCTAAATCTACACCCGCTCTGGCTCCACTCTGGACCAATCTACACATACGCTGGACCTGAGATTTACTGTACACCCGCTTTACGTCACAGAGACCCACAGCTTGAGAATTTTCAACAGTCGCTTGGGCAAGCCGTCAGATGTAATTATTATGCAATTCTTAGTCTCACTTTATCCGAGTCCCAGACCAAATAGTATTAACGGCTTTTTTTTTGTTTCAACTCCGTCGTCGAGGTGGCGCACAAAGTATAAGAAATTGGCAACGGTCAACCTTCAGACTCCTGAGGCTCATCGAGCAGCCCAGCTAGCCAATCAAGATATCAGATATTCCGAGGGTGTCCTGAGAGTTGCTTTAAGTTCCCTGTGCTGACGCCATATCCTCTGGGTAACGCGATTTGGGGGGGAAATCGGCTTGCAACGTGCGCTGGTATCGTGGCTGACGATGACCGCATCAGGGTCTGGGCTGTGATACAAAAGGCTATTAGACGCGAATAGTATTTGTCGACGAATCAAATGAGACAAAAGTTGGGAAATCGAATCTGGAAGCTAGTCCGGGACGAGGCGGGGCGAAGAAGCTTATGAATTATAATACAGCTCGCTCGTCAACATGTATGCCAGTCATCTCTTGCCCTACGTAATGCTCCGTATTAGCTGCAGTGCAGCTCGGGATATCGATGAAGCGTAAGTGGAAGGTCGAGAGGTTGATTGTTAATTCATGAATATGGACTTGGCCAAGCTAGGAAAGCCGAGGGCATCGTCAGCTGGTGGTAAAAAATGTGAGAACCACGACACAACGCACAGGCAAGTCAGCATCAGCACCAGCATCAGCACCAGCATCAGCAGGTGCCCACCAATGCCGCGCAATTCACACGAGCTAGCCAGACAAGGGAGGCCAGCCGGCCGTAGCTACGCAGCACCTGCTCGCCGCCTCCCTAGAGCTGTTCGCACCTGCTTCCAAACATGTCCCCAGTTCCAATCGGCCTAGTCACGGTAAAGTTCTTTCCTGCCCTAGCCCTGTGAGCATCACTCTAGTCTGCGCCTACCGAATGACCAGGCTGCTTCACCCTCCCTACCGCTCTTAAACCAGGCAGAACGAAGAATGACGAACTTCGAGGAGGAAGCAAACACCATTTACACATACACCGTACATACACTGTACATATAACACATCAAGAACATCAGCGACACGGCGCGGCCCAAGACCGGACTCCTTCCTAATGGGTTCCGACCTCGAGCTGCTACCACCTCGTCCAGGTTCTCGTCCTCATCCCTGACTTCACTGACAAGTCTAATAAAGGGCTGCCAACTACCGAGCAGTGACTTAAATCCCGAAACCCGAACGAAGTGGTCCCCAGCTTGTAAAGATCACAACTCTTCTTACAAAGTCTCAAATACTAAGGGACGTTAGAAGCTGTGGGGGCGACTATCAATAACCACATTTCTTAGCGCTGCATCCTTATGCCTCTCAGCCGACGCGCATAATGAGGCTGAAGCTAGTACGGGCAATATCTGCAAAGAGCCCACCATCCTGCTAGTGGCTGCTACTCTACTGTGCTGAGACCGAAATTGGAAATGCAAAACCGCCTATGCTCTTCTGGGGTCGGTTAACATAACCCTAATCCTAACTCTAACCGCTACTAGCATGGTTGGTATGTATGTAAGACTTTGAACAGCTCGATTTGAACAGCATTCCTGCAATGCTATATGGTTTCACCCACCGGTTTGAGCAGCCTCGCATGGTCTTCCATGACACAACAGACGGGTTGTTGCAAGTTCTATGAGACAAGCTGTTACACCGGACGCAGGGACAGAAATCGTCCGAGACTACATCCTACGTTGTCAAGCAACGAGACGGGATGGTGGGCGGTGTTTCTGTGTTATTTCTAGGGGTTGCTAATTGCATTGAGCCTGCCAGGTACTATGTCGCAATTATTTCTCAAGATTTCATGCTGTTGCGGGATAGGGTACCATAACTCCAACCAGTTGCGCAATAACAAATCTTGAATCTGACGTCAAACGTAGGTCCTAGGCAATTGATTGGCCAGACGCTTGGAGGGCCGTCAATTCTGCCTCGCCCGCCGCGCTGACGGTGGAACGAGAGCATCATCACACTACGGCGAAACCGACAGGGACCGAATGCGTTTGGAGATTAACCTCGGCTGAGAGAGAGAATCGCCAAGTTTAGTGTTCGGAATTGAATGGTCCAGGCACATTGACAGTCCCACCAAGACCCCAGGTTCTATTGTATTCGTTTGGCAATTTCCACAGGAGTCGCCAAAATCTCCCCGATTTTGGCTATTTGCGAGAATATTTCAGTGGATCACCTTTGCTACATTGAGACGTCATAGTGTGTCATGGCGGGACGACTACGCTTTGATCTGATTGACGGTGTGGTCACAGTCTAACAGCGTTGCAGATGATGGCCGATTTTGCCGGCCGGCTCTCCACGTCTATATTCCCTGAGGCCACGTGTGACGATTGCTTCGTCTATGGGTAGCATACATGCATGGCACAACAAGTCGGCGCCTTGGAATGCCCCAGGTCGTGCTCATGTCGCTCGCTTCCCACGGTTTGAGTCGATGCCGTGCACAAACCAGCAGGGTTCCTGGACTACTATGCCCTTGGTCATGGCGACACTAATGTATGTTTTTCCTGTTTCTATCTCGAGATTATTGGTTGTGCAGGGCCTTATCTGCTGGTTCGATCAAGCGGCAACAAGTACGCCATTTAATCACTATAATTTGAGCCACATAGCTTTTCGTTGTGTTGAATTGTCTGCGAGTGTATGGACTGTAGCATTGAGCTCCATGTATGAGCCTAGGGTAAGCTGTCCTCAACCACTATTTCCCTTGTTAATAATATTTGGCGGCTCCGGCGGCCGATTCGACAATAGCATAACGGCTGGTGCTTGACTCGATCATCAGCTGATAGGACACGACGAACAATCACTTTGCTACCTAGAACCTATTTCACGTGAGCCAGAAGGCATCTGAAATTTTCTTTCGACTAGACAGAAGAAAATGCAGACAGAGGCGGTATAACCTTCTCGTTTCGCCAGTAAGGCTATTACGGTACACGAGTGCCCGACCTGAAAGAAAAAATGCCACTGTTTCAATGACGGCTACCAACTAAATCTAAAAAAAGAGGCATAATAAAAACAAAATATAGAGCCGGTAACATACAATCGTGCATTTACTATTGTTGCTGCATCTACGGATACTACAAGCTCTTCTAAATGCTTGGCTGCTCATTCTCGCTGCCCTCAGTGGAGGCGTAGGTTTTATCCTGTTAAAAAGAAGGGTGCACATCTCCTTGTGTGCAAAATCTTTCGTGATTGTTGGCTGGCGGCGAACGTTAAGTACTGGTGCGGCCGACTTGTTCGGCCTAGTGTAAAGTATAAAAAGACAGCGTTTCCTCCGCTCGATCCAACTCTCCCCTTTGCTCTTCCATTCTTACCTTGAAAGCATTATGTTTTGCGTGTACCCCAACTCACATACTGAGCTAAACACCATAGCATTTGCTCTGGAATATGCTGAAAGGATGGTCGGAGCGGGAATAAGCATTTCTGCAGGCATTCCGGTGAGTTTCTCCAGTCCAAGCCATGCTTTTATATGCTAATTGTTCAGGATTTCCGGCCCGAGAACGGCTTACATTCACTCAGAATACTATTTAATATCTAGAGCTTAGGGCCGAACAATCGTAACATATTTCTCGCACAGCTTGCTAGGCTTCATCGCTGAGCACGCATTGCAGAGCCAACAATAACCCACGATTTCCTTCTGACTCTTAGAAGAAAGGGGCAACTACTCTAATGCTGCACTCAAAATTTCGATATTCTTGAGAGCAAAGCTAGTCTTTCTGCAGGAATATCGAAGGACAACGTTTGTATTCCCCTTTATGGCGATCTCCGCATGCTACAGTGTAGCTTCTGCTAGAAATCTGTCGATTGGAGGCCTCACGAGTCCACGATATTAGCTGGTATTACTTCTACGTGCACCTTCTGCACTAAAAGGAGCGAGAGGTGAACCAGACTTAGAAAGCAATCTATCTCAGCAGGTTATTTACGACTAGAGCTTGTGCTATTAGACGAGGAGCATCCCTACGTGGAGACGATCGGAACTCTTACTACGAAAGACCTAAGGTCGCGGCCCGATTTCTTACTCATCCTTAGCTTAGGTCCGTTCATTATACTGCACAGTTAGCCAAGGAATTTTCTAAGGCGGTTATTTACAACCATAGAGCAGTTGTCAACATCACTCCACTACATTAAAACCATTAGAGCGAATTGGTCACCTAAACAGTGCAGTGGGATTGTAATAGTTGGGTCACTGATCTGCAGAAACGAATGGCAGGTGTGCAAAAGACAGAAAGTGTTCCTGAATGTCTTTAAAGCCCTATTTCCGTAGTGTCAGAGTATTCACAACTAGCCACTAGTAGGAGAAAGGTTCCCTAGGGCAGTAAGGACAATTCTGTTGTTTTAGATTAAGCTCTTAGGGGATATAATAAGCATTTCAATTTATGCACATTGTTGACTTTGAAAGAGAACATTGCAACTTACCGCTATTGGCCCATCACGCGTCGCAGTTGGCACTTCCATGCTCTGATTCGCTGCCGCTCCCCATCACGTGTGCTGAAACAATTAGCAATGTGTAATTGCTAGCAGTTTAGCCAATATGTTATTGGACTCGAAATTGGTGCAATGAGGCATTCCAAGTCATGAAGACTCTCCCAACCCGAAATTTTACGTTTGCCCGTGTGGCCTGCGGGAAGCAACCAAGGTTTATGCCGCCGGAATACTTAAGAATGGTTTGGACGTGTGGGAAAAAAGATTGCCTAGTTGGCTGCGGTAGAGGCCAATACTTCTGGATTCTCTTGCTACCTATTTCCAAACGCTGAATGAAGTCGGAAAGCAATCTATATCAGCAGGTCATTGCGACTAGATATTAGTCTGTTGGACGAGGAGCATCTCCACAGGGAGACGATTGAAACTATTACTACAAAGACCTAACGCCCCGTTCCGATGTCCTACTTATCCTTAGCTAGACTTTAGTCCGAAATAGGCCTATACAGTTAGCTAATAAGTTTTTAAAGGCAATTCTTTGCAACAAAGGGACAACTGTAGCTGTTAAGGTCAGCCGTACTGGAACAAGATAACTACCTACAAAGTGCAGTGGGACTGTGATAGTTAGTTAATGATCTAAAGAAGCGAATGGAAATTGTGAGAATTGCTATAGACATTCGCGAAAGTCTTGATAATACTATGTGTTTGGGATAAGGAGCGCTCTTACTTGGATGTGGAAAGAGGGCGATTGAGCCGTTAACATAAACCTATTGCTTCGGAAGTTTAAAGCAAGGCATATATGATGAGTCAAAGTGCTATTGTCGGTGTACCCACGACGAGGGCCTTGATGCTAGAGCAGCTGCAAGCTACGTCGCAGAGGAGATGCAGGCCGGCAGCTGGAGCGACACGGGGATGCGCATTGGGCTTTCCTAGCCAGCTAAACCAACGGGGTTCCAGCAAATCTCAGGTCCAACCTATCTGCGTGAGGGTCCAATGTTTTAGGCAGAATAGTATATGCCCTGCATATACTCAGCATATAGTGTATATATACTGCTTTGTTATGTAGAATGTTCTAGTAAGCAAGATTTCTAGAGTGTATAGAGCGTGTATATATAGAGTATATACTAAGTATAAAAGTGTTAATTCGCACTAATACACTATAGGATCTTATATATACTTAGTATATACTTAGTATATGCAAAAGTCTTTACTGCCTGCCTAATTAGGCCATCTTATGGCCCCACCTGGACCCTTACACTCTTCCCCAAACCAACTCTGGCGATCCACTTTTATAGTCCCGCCCTTTTTTAAGTAGTTTATAGTTAGTTAGGGTAACTTTTTGGTTTAAAAGTGGAGATTTGACAGACTTTTGAAGTGGCACTGTAGGTTGTCCGTAAGTTTAACAGACTAACTAGCCACCACATGATCTATTAGAACCACTGCACTACACAATTTTCCGCCGGCGGACAAGCTAACAATCGAAGGTACAGACTGGTACAAATCTGGCCTGTTTCCTTTCATTCCGCACATCCATGTCGCTGAATTTTATTCCTTGTTACAACAATCCCACAGCATCACATGCTGAATTTTTCCAACACGTATTCCTACATCACACTATTACCGAAATCATTACCACTCTTGGCCTATTACACTATGTTTTAGCAAGAAACAATGGAACTTAACATGGGGTGGCTTGCCTAGAGACATCCGGCTTCTCATCCTTGAAGCCCTAATGCAAGACGGTTGCGCACTGGGTCTCTTAGCCACAGTGTCTCGGGAGTGGCAAATAGAACTCGAGTGATATAACTTTGCACGAATCAAGCTGACACCATCGCGCCTCGTTGATTTTAGGTCAATAATTCATCGCAATCGGGCTCTTGTTGGCTATATATCTGGTTCTGCCCGATTCCCCTCCAGATATACGAGGAGGAGAAGGTAGTGGTGGTATAGAGCAGACGGTGTTTAAAAAGGTCTATAATGATCCTCAACATGGCTGGGTTGCTGGTTTTCGACACTCGGCTCCGTCTCCAGCGGCTATCCGCAAAGTTTTCCATTCGATTATGGAAGAGAGACCGTTTGATAGTGAGCAGTTGGGGCGCCAATGGTGGGACTAGCTTCCATCAGTCCCGGCGGTGACCAGTGTACTTCTCCGGCAACAGAACCACCGGAGATGGAGGCCGGGATCGCTTTCACATATGCTTGCCCGTTTTCCCAGACTACAGGAAGTCCACTACAAGCATTGGAGGGAATGGGACTCTATGCAGAGGCAAATAGACAGAGGAGGAGTATTGATTGTCGCATGCCTGCCCGAGTTGTTGCTCGCTCGCTCTCATTTCTACAGGGACTCTGGGGTCTAATACTCCGCATCCGTCATCTAGATTTAAAATATGTTTTCTGTTTTCTCCCACTTTGGGAAAATAGTCTCAAGAGACTTGTGGTCTTTGAAAACTTTAATCAACAGTACCCGGCCATCATGCAGCGATTCCTGCTTGGGGTTGACTTGGCTGAATGCGATATTCTTCGCAACCCAGCCCCGGCTGTTAGCCGCTGGGTTGCACGCGCCAGCCTTATGCTTGAGCACCTCGTAGCATCTTTCATGGTAGATGCTAGCCATTTCTTCAAGATAGAACCCTCTTGGGAGTGGCCAAACCTAACCTCGCTTGTGCTTACTTCAAAATTACTGGTGCCTGACGAGAATTCGACCGAGATTGGAGCCATGCTTCAGTACCAGGCGTTCCGCCGCATACAGCAAGCTATGATTTCTTGGAGAGGCACATGGAAATTGACCATGGGACCATCTACAATCCAGGCTTGGGAAGCCGTCGTACACCAGTATGACTGTTGGAGACTTGATTGGGCTCAGGAATGGCTGGACGAAGCTGCCATCGAGTCTCCCAGTGACGCAATTCACTACCTAATGCTTTCAGGCCAGGTTATTCGGCCCATCTCGTTGCAGCAGATTCAGATGAAACAGAAAGCTCTGGAGGGCGTGCAGACCGTGTAAGACTGAGACGTTCGGAGCAGCCTTGGCTTGTGTTGTGTTAGTGCGTTTCACGAGAGGTGGGAATCTGACAGGGTAGATGAATCCGTGGCTCGAATGCACAGCGGGAGTTGTAGAAGGAGATGGAGAGAATCCCAGGCCTTTCGGCCGCTTCTAGAAGCAAATGATGAAGTAAAAATGGAAGCCCGCGATGAAACTGGTGCAAACGCGCTGCATTACCTAGTGAAACACCTTTGGCCAGCAGACAGCTCTGGTTAGCAAATACTAGACACTTATTTACTTAGCTCACAAACAGGCTTCATTATCAGATTTTCGACTTTGCTGTGGCCTGAAGGAAAAGGGTTCCATTTGATGATGCGTGGGCGAACGAGCAAGCTTATAGCCGCTAGGCTAGTCATCAGTGTGCTGCTGTCGCTGTGTGTTTCATGGGAGGCTTTTTCTGCTTATACCAGGCCACATCATCTTTTTACAAGCCCTATTAGGTCGTTTTCTTCGGGTTTGAGGCCTGCACTCCCCACCAACTTTTAGCATAGCTCGATGGTGCACGGTCACATCTTTGTTGTCGGGAACGACGGCCTATGCCCGTACGAATACCAGGAGTCTCCCTTGCCGGATATTTCTTCCGTCGGTAGCGGCTTCTTGGAGGACTTCATCAATTATGTCGTCAAGCAAGGCATCACCGGTCTCATTGGTCTCCAGGTCCTCGACGACAGCACGGGTCACTCGGAGCTTATTTTGGAGCAGGCGACAGTCATGTTGGACTCCACGACGCTGAAAGGATGTGTTGCGACAAGGACCACTGGTTCGTATGTCAATCAGTTGCTAAATGAGTTGTATACGACGTGTCAGAGTACACCCTCAAATTTTGTGCCTGGATTCAATAAAAATCCATCAAGAGACAGCATATTGTATCGACCGCGTTCATCATCTCCAATAGGAGAGGGCTCGGGGTCAAGGCGACTGGTGAATCCCTTCGATAGCAACAAGCCCATTATCCTAGCCATGCGGACGGCTTCGACCAAACTCCCTTCCAGTCCACCCACTTCTCTCTCAAACGTTTTCCAGAAGATGTCGTGTAGCTCATGGTAGTCGTCGTACCGTATCTAGCCGTGCCGAAGATGGAGTTTACCGGTGAGGATCTGCAGTGAATGTAGGTTTAGTCCAAAAGGACAGATTACCGCCTCAGCCCAGTCGACGACGCCAATCAACTCGCAAGTTGTCTCGTCCACGATGATATTGCAGGTGCCGAAATCTTTGTGAAGGAGTACCATGGGGAGCGACAAAATCGCATCGATCGAGTCTATGCATTGCTGAGTACTGCGGTGCAATCGAGTGGGAAGGGCCACAAGCAACATCTGCAATTCTCTTTCAAAGGTTCCTCTCATAGTTAAAGCGATATTTTTTATCGACCACTTGAGGCGTTTTCCATACAAGAGCGAAAAATCTGATCTGTCAGAGAATTCAGGTTGTCCATGAACTGTTGGTGGCTTATTTTCTCACCGTGCCACACCCACCATCAGTCTCCGGCGTTGGGTAAAGCTTTCCTGTGAGTTGTCGGGAGAATCATGCGCTAAAATGAAGTCCAGATGGGTCACGCCCTTCATGCGACCCATAATATATACGTGTAGAGGTTCTTTGCCGCTTGACTCGTCACCAAGTTGGCCCTCAAAGGAAACGGATGGAGCTAAAGCTCCATAGACCTGTCTCGCCAGTGAAGCGACGCTCATGTCCAGTCGCATTGACTTCAGCCGAAACTGAACAATGTATTCCTGATTCGGGCCAGCGTAAACTGTGTAGCTGCAATTGCCTTACACAGCGACGGGAGTGATGTTGCCGCCGACGAGCTCTTGGGCCCGCGCATCGCAGTCTGAACGATGAGCCGCTGTTTTCGTAAAAAAGTGCGAAATCTCGTCGTCCACGGAGTACTGTGAGTATGCCAATGCCATGGCTGCATTGGAGACGCCGCCTGATCCGTGCAAGGGCCAACAACACAAACGCTCTGAAGCCGGTACCGGTCGTAATGGCCGTCACGTGCAGAAGCCGGGGAAACAAACAAACGGTGGGCGACCCCGTTTCGGATCGAGGTCAGCTGACAAACGGTGCGTGGCAGTGGCGTCGGTGGTGCACTGGAGGCATATAGCGCCAGATGTAGCGTCCGCTGACGCTTCTTGATCCTAAGTCAGTTGTGCCTATACGAAAGTCGCATCGAGAAGTCCCGTCACCACAGGAGTCAGGGCGCCATTAAGAGATATAATGACGCGCACAATCGAGGATATTTCCGCAATCAAGAGGATACTCTAGTCAGTAGTCAATATCATCAGATTCGGAATCTTCAGCATCAAGCCCATCGTGTGAGGTTGCTCATAGATCGATCTATAACCCCCAATTCGACAAGACGTCGCAAAAAACTTGAGACACGATCGCTTATTGTGGTTACTCCGTGCATGGTATGGTATTGAATGAGGCCCCCCACAATGAGACAACATACCTCTTCCTTCCTCGCACTCCCGTTATCGACCAGTACGACTGGGCCAGATTTGTTCAAGCTCGATCGTATCTCGATCTTGGCATTCCCATCAACCGGCGAATAGGGCTGTCAGCCCCACGAGAATTGTTGACTGACAGACTTGACTCGAAGGGTGAGTTGGAGAACTTTCGCCCGGTATAGGGAGGGTGCTACCCGAACATTTACGAAACATTGAATACTTGTGGCGTGGACACGTTTATCCCTTTGCAGCAACTAAACTCCGCGGCACGAACATACACATCAGACGTTGGAGCCGAAGGGACCAAGTGACGTAGCCCGGGCTTGAACAAGATGCTCGGGCAATTGACCCGACGAGTGAAATGGCGTCAACGTTAACGTTTCTTGGAGCTCGTCTTGGCTCTAAGGGATCGGAGCTTTGCTAACAAGATAGTTCATTTCTGCTTGTTGGCTGGCTAAAACGCCAACCTGGCGACAAGGCATGCACAGAATCTAAGCTCAGACAGAAGCGGAGATAGGCTGCCCAGCCTCATCGAGTTGAGCACAGCTAATAACTATCGGGTCAGCCAACAAGGGCCAGCCATACACACACAAATCCCACTGAGCGGATGGGTTTGTCCCAAAGTGGAAATGGAGCCAAGACAGCCTCACAACAAGTGCTGACGGCTGACGATCAATGTCATCAGCCCTAAATCGTGATGCATCCCTCCCTTGTCAACGTTGCTGGCAGGGCAGTGGGCAGGGCAACTTAAGCCTCAGAAGATACTTTCTGATTGCCTACCGACTTGACATCTTTCATAGCCTCTGGGCAAAGGATATAAGGGACGACAGACAATAACGACTATTTCAGCGACAATTATCATCGGTCCACACTCGCCTTCACAAACCTTGTGTGCCTCGGACCGGGTCTCTTTCCTGAGTTCTAAGTTCTGAATTCTGAGTTCTGAGTTCTGAGTCCGAAGCTCTAAGTCCTGAGTCCTGAGTCCCGAGTCCCGAGTCCTTGACCCAAGATGGATCTCCATCACCAAACCAAGACGCTGACCAAGAAGACGCTGCGCATCATTCTCACCCGCCACACCAGATCAACCATCTACAGCGCGCTGGTTCTCCCTATAATCGCAACCCTCTATCTCGGTCTCGGGCAAAAATTCAATAATCCCAACGACAAATTTGGCGTAGGCACCCCGACCGACGTATACACCCTCAGCGAAGCCCTCGGCAAAGCCCAAGGAGGTCGTGACGTCGTCGCCCTCATCAACAATGGCCACAGAGGCGGCGAAATCGACCGAGTGATTGACTCCATCTCCCAGATTGTCAGCAGCGCCGGCAAAAATGCAACGAGCATCTCGAACGAGGACGACCTCAATTATGTCTGCCGCAGCACAATTCGCGGCACATCCAATTGCTACGGCGCCGTCACATTCCACTCGTCTCCGAACGAAGGCAGCGGTGGCATTTGGAACTACACCCTTCGCGCAGACATCAGCCTTGGCCGCAGCACGCGCGTTGCCGAGAAGGACAATGCACCCCAGATCTACACCTTGCCTTTGCAACACGCCGTGGATGCGGCCATCGCAGGACCATCTTTCCCCTCCAAGATCCAACAGTACCCTTACACGGCCGAGACGGAAGATGAGCGTGAGGCAAGAGTTCTCCGCGAGTACCAACGAACTTTCATCAACTTCTTGAGCGTGGCCTTTGTCATCACGCTCATTGGCGTGTGCTACCATATGCCTGGCCTGATTGCCACGGAGCGAGAAACGGGTCTTTCGCAGCTCATTGACGCCATGATGCCTGCGACGCGTGGCTGGCATAGGCAGTTTGTCCGACTTGTGTCTCACCAAAATGCCTTCGTCATCACGTATCTTCCAGGGTGGATTGCCGCATCCATCATTTGCCGCTCGCTGATATGGAAGAACACGAGTTTTGGAATCATGATTGTCTTTTTCGTCCTCAGCGGCCTCGCTATCACTTCCATGTCTCTTCTCGGCGCCTGCTTCTGGAAGAGAGCCCAGATGTCTGGTGTTGTCACGACCGTCGTGTGGATCGCTCTCGGCATCGTAGCGCAGGCAATTCCTAACCCGAGCACGGCTACCGTTGCGGTCCTCTCTTTGTTGTTCACGCCATGCAACTTCGTGTACTTCATTACATATATTGCACGCTACGAGCAAAATAGCCAGGGAACGAGCTTGACCCAGGCCCCCATGGACAGCCCCTGGAAGATCCCTGGGATCATTCTATGGCTGTTCTTGATTCTTCAGCTCCTGATCTACCCCTGTCTTGCTGCATTTCTCGAGCGCGCACTCCACGGCGTCACAACAGGTGTCCGCAGCGCATCTTCTCCAGAAAAGGCTGTTGCCAAAAACGCAGATGTTGTTCGCGTCGAGAACATGACTAAGGTCTACCACGCCAGCTTCTTGCGCTGTCTTCTATCATGGGTCTCGCCCCCGCGACCCAAAGTCGTGGCCGTAGACAATCTGACCCTCACAGCTAAAAAGGGGCAGATTCTAGCCTTGCTGGGCGCCAACGGTAGTGGCAAGAGCACAACCCTGGATATCATCGCCGGCATCAGCAACTTTACCTCAGGCAATGTTTCCATTGATGCTAGAGGGGGCCTTGGTGTCGCGCCCCAGAAGAACGTTCTCTGGGACGAACTGACCGTGGAGGAACATATCCGCATCTTCAATCACCTTAAGTCGCCTCGTAAACATGCCACCGATGAAGAAACAGCTGCTTTAATAAGGGCTATTGGACTAAGCCAGAAGGCGAAAGCCAGATCCAAGACCCTCTCTGGTGGCCAAAAAAGAAAATTGCAGCTGGGCATGATGTTGACAGGCGGTAGTGCCGTTTGCTGCGTTGACGAAGTATCGTCAGGCCTTGACCCGCTCTCCCGACGCAAGATCTGGGATATTCTGCTCTCCGAGAGAGGCAGTCGTACCATCATCATGACCACGCACTTCCTGGACGAAGCCGACCTGCTGGCTGACAACATTGCAATCCTGTCCAAGGGCAAACTACGAGCTGAGGGCTCGTCTGCACAGCTCAAGGATACTTTTGGCGCGGGCTATCGTGTGCATGTTCTGAATGCTCGATACATGAAGCATGCTCCTCAAATTCCTGGGGTGCAAAGGAAGGAGCTGTCCAACACCATCACATACGTTGCGCCATCATCGAGTCTCGCTGCGGAAGTTATTCGCACGCTGGAACACGCGCAGGTTCCGTACCAATTCTCGGGCCCAACCATCGAGGCTGTCTTTTTGGGCCTAGCTGACGAGGTCAGAGAGCATGATCCTTCACTACAAGTCGCCCGTGAGGACAGTGCCCGGCTCGTCCCTGCCGACGAGAAGTCTACAGGCTCTGGAGATACCCTAAACGCCAGCAGAGTCGCCAACGGGGGCCTACTCATGGAAAAACCGGTCAACTGGGCGGGCCAGATCCTTGTTTTCCTGCGGAAGCGGCTTGTTGTCCTCAAGACCAACTGGGTCCCGTACGCCATTGCGTTCTTGGTTCCCATAGTCGCCGCGGCAATTACGCAGATGCTCGTCAAGGATGAGCCCCCGGCAGGATGTAGCCCCCGGAATTCAGGATCAAAAGCCGACTTCAACGACTTTACTGACTTTTACAAGTCTGTCAACCTGGTGGGCGGGCCATCCTCCAAATTCAACAGCAGCATCTCACGGGATCGTCTCCAAGCTCTCATACTTGGCTCGGCAAGCACCGCTGGGAAGTTACCGGTCAAGCTGGTCGACTCTATTAGTGATTTCAAGTCGTATGTCGATCACAACCATTCGATTCTGTCTCCAGGTAGTTGGTGGCTCGGCGACTTCGCCTCTGTGCCGACTCTCGCTTACAAGTCCGACAACTACACCGCCATGTACGCTTCGGTCCTGACGCAGAATCTCATGAATAACATGTTGGCCAACCTGACTATTGCCACTCGGTATACTCAATTTGACTCCTCCGTTGCACCGGCAACACTTGACGCCCTTCAGCTCGTCATTTACTTCAGCATCGCCTGCTCCATCTTCCCAGGCCTGTTCGGTTTGTATCCCAATTTCGAAAAAAGGCAGCAGATTAGAGGTCTCCAGTACTCGAGTGGCGCAAGGGCGATTCTCGTGTGGGTCGCTCACCTCATCTTCGACTTCACCATCATGCTGGTTTCCATGGCGGTGGTGACCATCATCTTTGCCACCACCTCAAACATGTGGTATAACCCAGGGTACCTCTTCCCCGTCTTCATGCTCTACGCCATGGTTACCATTCTGTGGTCCTACGTCTGGTCACTGATTCTCAAGAGCTCGCTCGCCACATACGCTGCCACGGCCGTCATGCAAGGCTTAGGATTCGCAGTTTACATGATCTCCTTTCTCTTCATCCTCACGTATTCCGAAGCGGCGTCGCTGGACAGGAACATCCTCATCTCACATTGGGTCATCGCGCTCATATTTCCTACCGGGTCTCTCATCCGAGCGTTCTTTGTCGGGCTGAACACATTTTCCACCACGTGCGACGGAAACCAGTTGCGAAGTTATCCAGGAGCTATGGCTGCGTATGGCGGGCCCATCTTGTATCTCGCTGTGCAGGCAATGCTTCTCCTCGCATTCGTTGTCTGGTTAGACGCAGGCACTGTGAAACACGCCTTCGAAAAAGCAGTCCAAACTGACCCGGCTGACGATCCGGAGATTGCGGAAGAGTCGGCTCGTGTTGATGCCGTGGGGGCGAACGCAAACGGGTTGCAAGTTGCACACCTCACCAAGGCGTTCAAGAAGAACACGGCCGTCGATAACATCACTTTTGGAGTGGAACATGGCGAAGTGTTTGCCTTGCTGGGACCCAACGGTGCAGGCAAGTCGACCACCATCTCTCTGATTCGCGGTGAGTTATATCCTAGTCGCAACGGAGGCGATGTCTTCGTCGAAGGCGCCTCCGTCGCAAAGAACCGAGCCATAGCACGTCGGAACCTCGGGGTCTGTCCTCAATCCGACGCCATCGACTACATGACTGTGGAAGAGCACCTCCAGCACTTTGCCCGGGTCCGCGGCATTTGCAACGTTCACCAACAAGTCGACACAGTTATCCACGCAGTTGGTCTCGGCGCTTACACCAAAGTCATGGCCTACACACTCTCCGGCGGCAACAAACGCAAACTCGCCCTCGCAATCGCCCTCACAGGTAACCCATCTGTGCTACTCCTCGATGAGCCATCGTCGGGCCTCGACGCCGCCGCCAAACGAGTTATGTGGCGCACCATCGAGACCATTGTGCCAGGACGGTCTATCCTCCTGACGACACACAGCATGGAAGAAGCAGATGCGCTCGCCAACCGCGCCGGCATCATGGCTAAGCGTATGCTCGCTCTGGGTAGGACAGACACCCTGCGGCACCGCTTCGGCGACACCTTGCATATACACCTGGTCTGCAAGACTGCGCCACATTCGTCCCCTGAAGAAATGGAGCGCGTGCGCTCCTGGATCGTTCAGACATTCCCCAATGCAGAGGTGGAGCAGAAGACGTTCCATGGCCAAATGAGATGTTCTATCCCCACATCATCTGTGACGCAGTACGACGGGGCTCAGAATGGAGGGATGCCGAAGTCCTCGAGTGCCATTGGGACGCTGCTCGTTGTACTGGAGGAGAACAAGAAGGGTTTGGGGATATCGCATTATAGTGTGACGCCCACAACGCTCAATGAGGTATTTTTGACGATTGTGGGTCAGCATGATATTCAGGAGGAGGGTGATAAGGAGGTCAAGGCGCCTTGGTATAAGAGGCTTCGGTGAGATGGTTTGAGGATTGCGAGCTACGCAGAGCGTGCTACACTGTGATATGCTGCTGTCGTGCATTTACAGAGCTACGAATATCAGAAGCTGCTTCAGATACAAAGGGCGCAGTAAAATGAATGGATGAACGTTACGATTATAAGCTCAATCGTCAGTCACTGTTGGAGCTGCCGCAGAATAGCGACGCCTCGTCCACAATTACGATCAGCAATATCCCGCCCAACACGACCATTGTTGATAGGTACATTGATCTCCTCAATAATGGAGAAAAAAAGTGTGTACGAGGTCACTGTACACTTGACACTATACCGCAAAGTTGGGCAAAGTCTAGACCCAAACACTTAACGAAATTATCAGGGTTTCCCAACTAGTTTGGCAAATTCAATGCCGCGGCTTAGCGCGAACAACAAGCAAAAATTCATAGCCATCCGGTAAATCTCCAAGCGGCCAGACGCGATGTTGCCGAAATTGGCGAAGCGCCTTGAGAGGTTCCTCATGGTCAACGAAAAACCTAGTATTAGCGCCAGAAACAAGACCCGACATATCATGTCGGTCAAACAAGGTGCCATAAATCGCGGCCCCCTTGACGTATGTTATCGGTGATTGTTGCATTATTTCTTCCGAGTGCTGTTGCATGAAGTCCATGGAAATATTCTCAATGGCCGCTACACGATATGAGATTCGGATTCAGATCCAGATTGAGGTTTAGCATGGGATATAGGAATGACGTACTGCTGAAAGCTGCTGCTGCGGCCACGCACGCATACGGGTGCGAGCTCATGATGCCATACACATTGTCCTCACGAGCCCTAGCCTGTTGAAGAAGCATCGTTGCAATCCCCTTTCCGCGATGGTCTTTACGAACCACAAGCTGCGTCACCCAACAGACCGTCATCCCGTTCCAGTCCCATCGACTTGTGAACACGTTGCCAATTAGCTCGCCGTCAGAGATGGCCCTGATATAGCTGCACTGGCCATCTTCAGGCAGATACTGCTCGCGCAGCCACTTGGGAGTGAGCTTTATGCGCTTGCCTATAGAAGATTAGCATGCAGATTCTGAAATTGATGGAAAAATGATCCAAGTTACCCTTGTCCTGCTTTGCGCCACACCCCCAGGTCCCGTAGTTCTCTGTGAACAATTTCGCGGCATCACGTAGCATGTCATCTGTAATGTCATTTGCCGCGAATGTCTGGAAAGTGTGGGACACGCTGGCTGGATATTTCCTGCGTGCACTTCCTGGTGTAGAGCTGCTCATTAGGGAAGTCTACGTCACAGAAGTCACTGGCGGAGTAAAAGAACTTGACGGAAGTGATGATATCAGTAGCTTGGTTGCATGTAGGTACAAGAGAAAGAAGATCGTGAGTCATCAGTTTATGTTCCCTTCCACAGGGGTGAGCCCCTACCCTGCTCCTTGCCCTGTGGGTCCCTCTAACCTCTACTTACCAATATAAGTGGAGCGTGGCGGGGTTCCAGTAAATCTCAGGTCCAGACCATGTGTGCATTGGTCCAGAGTGGAGCCAGAGCGGGTGTATTTTTCGCAGGCGGTGAAGCATTTAGTATATGCCTAGTATATGCTTAGCATATGCAGAATGTACAGTGTATTAGTGCGAATTAATATTTTTATATTTAGTGGTATATGCACTAATATCTAGGCTTATAGTGCTATAAAAATGCGCGCTCTATAGACTCTAGATCTCTTGCTTAGAAATTAATACTGTGTGCTTAGCATATGCTATTCTGCCT
>JFHB01000354.1:0-17923 GCA_000729835.1 Atkinsonella hypoxylon
CAGTTAAAGCACTGTTCTTATATATATCTCTATTTAGTTAGGTATATATTTTCTTTATCTTTATATTAGCTAGCACTATAGTAGCTATATTAAGGGGTTTTCTTATAAAATCTTATAATATAGCTAAACCTATAGCAGTAAAAGCACTACTTAAGGTAAAGTGCTTTATTATATAGTTTAACTTTAAATATCTTAGCTATATAGATAGCCTCTACTTAGTATAAGTAGTTAGCTGCCTTTATACTATTTAGTTTAATAATTAAAGAGGCTTTTATTATAGTTACTCTTAGTTTTTAAACTATTACCTTAGTAATACTTAAGCTATTTTTTATTTCTAGGTTTTATATAATTTCTTCTTTAGTAATTTCTATAGTATAGTAAGTTAGGAAATTCTTAATAATAATACTATAGATTTTACGCTATAGAGCTACTCTTTAGCTAAAGAAGGCTTTAAGCTATCTCTATTTCTCTTTATATAGTTTAGCTATCTCTTTAAACGTAATAACTATATCTTTACTATATAGGTGTTTTACTGCTATAGTAGTGCTTTACTTAGTAGTATAGTTAACTACTTTAATTATCTTAGTTAAGCTTTTATTTTTTAAGAGCTTAGAGATTATATCTTCTTAAATAATTATTTTATAGTACTATTATAGAGGGACTAGAAGAGTGCTTAAGCAGCTAGCAGTTATAGTTATTACTAGTGCTGTATTATAGGCTATAATATTTACCTAAGTTAAATTCCCTTTAGCGCTAGCCTAAAGGGTCTTTTTAACTGCTTTTTTAACTACTCTTTTAAGGTTTTTAGCTGTAACTAGTGTTAATAGGCTATAGGCAGTAGTATACCTAAACTTAACCTTTTCTATATTATATACTTTTAGTAGTACTTTCTATATATTTAGAAGTACTATAGCTAGAACAATTCTAGTAATCTTTAGGTAGAACTTCTATAAGTAGTTTAGCACTTAATCTCTTCCTTAAAGCAACTTAGTATTAAGCTACTTCTCTATAGTAAAGGCTTCTATATCTACTTAAAGGTAGTAGTAGCTCTAGGTAAGCTCTCTTTTCTCTTTATTAACTACTATTAGAACTGCCTCTTTTACGCTAGCGCTCTAGGAGCAATACGCTATTATAGAGAGGCCTAGATAGGTTTAGTAAATGTTTTTATTAAAGTTTAGTTAATTTTAGAGCTAGTTCTACGTTGCTATTAGGGTGTAGGTAAAATCTTTTATATAAATAAATTGTCCGTTAAAGTTCTTACGTTAACTATTAATATAATTTCCCTAGCGCCTAGACTAAGATTAATTGTTATAAGAACTAGTGTAGTTATTATTTTATACTTAAGAACCTCTATAGCGTTCTTCTAGTCTAGTCCTTAAGTCTACTTAGCACCCTTCTTAAGCAAGATTATAAGAGGCTTAGCTTTTATAGAGTAATACTATACCTAAATATAATAATAGTCTATAAGCCTAAAAAAGAATTTAACCTTAAAGACATTCTTACACTCTATTTACTCTAGAATCTTTATTACCTTTACTTCTAAAGGTTTTCTTCTATTAGTGCTATATATAAATTTAACAATCTCTATAGTCTTTTAGTATAGCTTTAATTTTACAGTAAATATAGTGTAACTAGCTAGCTTAATATTAATAAGGACTTTATTAATATTAATTAAATATTCTATAATATATCTTTATATATTAAGTAATACTTTCTCTTTATTATAAGTAGTAATAAAGCCTTTTACTATAATATTATCTAAGAAAGGCTTATAAGTATAAGAAATTAGGTTAAAAAGAATTCTCTTTACTATTTAAATAAATTAAGGAATAGAGTTAGTTGCTCCTTAAGGAAGTATATAAAGTTATAAAAGCTCTATTACTATTAAAATTATTATTAAGTTTTTACTTTCCTCTATAAGTAGCACTTAGTTATAGCTTAACAGTAAATTAATAACTAAAAGTATCTTATATATTCTAAATTCTTTACTAAAAGCCTTTACTTCTTCTAGAATATAGGCATTCTATATTATAATCTTATTGTAGGCTGTTATAAATAGTATTAGCTATATTTCTTTATCCTTCTTTATTACTAAAAAGTAAGAGTTTCTACAAGATCTATAGCTTTTTTCTAATAACTTATACTAAAGCTTCTTCTTTAATAAATTAATTAGTCTCTCTTATAAGCTAATAGATATTAGTATTAACTTTACTTTCTAAGCTCTATAAGCAATAGTATAGATAACTTAAGGCAGTATAACTAAAGGATTAATTTTTCTATACTCTAATAAATTCTATACTAGTACTACCTTTTAGTTATAAAGAATTTCCTTAAAAACATTAACTTCTTTTACTATTAAATATTCTTATACTTATTTAACTGTTTAATCTAAACGCTCTTTTATTATTTAAAATCCTTAAAGCTTTTTACTAAATCTTTCTATAATATATTTAGTGTATTTTTTTAATTTATTTAAGTATACTTTTACCTCTTTTTACTTTTTCTATTTCTACTTAAGTTCTTTATTAAGTGTAAATCTATTTAAGAGAATATTATCTTTTAGTAGAATTTTATTAACTTTTTACTTATATAATATATTTACCTTTAAATTAATTAGTTATAATTATCTTAAAAGCTAAATCTTCTTTATAGCCTCTTTAAGTTAGCTTCTATACTAATTAGCTATTCCCTTTATTATAAGGTTAGTAATAGCTATACCTTTATTCTTTATTATTAGTACTAGCTCCTTATTAACGTTTAACTTAGCTTTAAGACTCTTTTTAACTATTTAATTATAAACTAAATCCTTATGTTGGAATCGTTATAACTCTATCGTGCAATTCTAGCGCCTGCGTAGGTAGATACAACCGCTAATTAGTTGCATCTGTACATTAGTCTCTACTTACATTAGGGTTGCCGATACCCCTTAATTCCCCCTTAGCATAACACTATACCTAAGGCATATAAGGCATCTAACAGGGTATATAATGTAGCCTCTTTTGCTAGTTAGATATAACTCTTAAATAACTAAATTTAAACCTCTTTAATGTAAATACTAGTGCATTAGTAAACTAGTTGTAGGGCTAACTTAAAGGAGTATAAATAAGACCCTTAGTCTACTAACACTAATTAGTAGTTGCTTAACTAGGAGTCTTTAGTATAACTAAAGAGATTAGTATAACTAACTATAGATTAGCTAGATTTAGTAAGAAGAGATATAATACTATTAGCTAAAACCCTTAGCAGCTAATATAACTAGTAAAGCGTGCTAAAGGAAGGGATATCTTTATAATTACTTAGTTACTAAGTTATATTTACCTATAATAACATTTTAGTTTAACTAATTATTAATATTAAACTCCTAAGGAATTAAATTACTAGCTAGAACCCTTAGCGGCTAACGCTATAGAATTTAACTCCTTTAACTATCTTAAAACTTAGCTAAAAGCTAGCTAAATCTCTCTATCTTTATACTAATTCTATTACACCTACTTTCTCTTTCTATACTACTTAACCTTATTTAATATAATAAGTTTACAATAACCTTAGGTAGATCTATAAGAATTTAAGCAATAACTACAACCTAATAAGCTTTTAGAATAACTTTAAAAGTATTAAAAACTTCTATTAATAGATTAAGACTTAATATATAAAATTAACCTAGAAACTACTACTACTACTAATTTAAACAATAGAATTACCTTTATAATTAACCTTTATAAAGATTAAAGATTTAGAGATTAAGAATAATAGAAGAACTTTAAATTTAACTTTTATAACTAGAATAAAGACCTATTTTAAAGAGCTTTTACTCTAATTATTAAAGCGTTACGCAATTTACTATATAAATATAGAGTCTATATAGATAGAAGCAGCAGCTAAATTACTAATTCCCTTAAAAGAGTACTATAGAAAGAGAAATAATCTATATAGCTAGAAGAAGAGATTAATAAATAAGTAGTATTAAGTAAATTCTACTTAAATCTACACCTAAATATAGAACCTATATCTACAGTAAAGAAGCCTTAATCTTCTTTCTAAAACCCTTTTTCTATACCTCTAGCACTCTCTCTATTACTTTTGTTAAGTATACCTAGTAATCTAATAGGTATACTAGTAGAAATACTACCTTCTCTCTCTTCTCTATAGAATATAAGATTTCTTCTGCTTTTAGTAGTATAACTATTACTTTCTTCTATAATAGATTCTTTTTAAACTAATATAAGGAAAGTTCTAAACCTTATAAAGATCTATAAGGAAAGCAATAAATATAGCAGCAATATATTTAATTTTATTATGCTAAAAGTAGTTATCCTTAAAGACCTATATTAACAACTTAATTTCTTAGAACTAGCAATAATAAAGGTACTTCTAGTAATACTAATAGGTAAAGTATGTAAATTCTACCTTATAATAATTGCAATAAATATAAGAATAAATTACACCTTTAATTAAATAGTTAAAATCGTTAAACAACACTTTAAGACCTTAACTAATAAGTAGTTCTATTGCTAAAGATAGAATAGTATTACGTTATATAATATAATTACTAAGAACCCTAATAAATCTATACTTAACTGCTTTAATATAATAATCTAAAACCTTTAAGATATTTATAACAGCCTTTTTAACTCTCTTATAGATAATTCTAAACTTATTAAGTAAACCCTTTAAGTAGTTAAAGGCATCCCTAAATATAGCTAAGCTAAATTTGCAATTAATGCAATATTTTAAGAGCTTATTAGCAACCTACAAAAGTTAATTAGTATTGTAGAAGCACAGAAGGAAATTAGCTAATTCTACGCTAGATTTAACTAACTTAATATTAATAATAAAACCCTCTATATAGACTATTAATATTAACGTTTAAGAGACCCTAGCTATAGCAGAAGTAAGACTAGAAAATAACGCTACTTTATCTATAGAAAAGAAGAATATTAGTTAATAAAGTACAGCAAAAAAGAACGTTAAGAAGTATAGTAAAGATAGTAGAATAATAAGAAATATAGAATCTCTCCTTTAAACAGTAAATTTAAAGCCTATTTATAGGCTTATAAAGGATTAAGTAAATCTATATAGAATAATAGTTCTAATAATGCTTAAGATGTAGGTAAAGTATTTATTAAAGAATATAATATAGCTAATAAAGGAAAAACCCCTTAGCTAATAATTATATAATTCTTTACTAATACTATAACTATAAACAATAGAGCTATCTTCTAGAACCTTAAGGAAGAAGCTTACTAGTATGCTCTACATAAGAAAGACCTATTTATAGAAGATTAATTAAATCCTATAGATCCCTTATTATATTTATTATCTTATATATTAGAAGAACGTTATTCTAGTAAGACATTTAGAGGCATCTTGCTTAACACTAAAGCAGTAGGTATATTAATAGCTAGAATTAACTAAGTATAGGCACTAGTAAAGAAAATGCCTTTATTAAAGATAAATCTATTTAATTAACACTATATAATTACATTTAGCGTAAGATTAGCAACTTTAATAGGCTTTATTACAGTTTTAATAGTCTTTAGCTTAATTATATTCTACGTAATTAATATAAGCACCCTATTTCTATACAGCATTAATAATATAGATAAGATGTATATAAAGCTTAACAACCTTAAAAACGTGCTAATTTAAGGCAACTAAAAGGTTTCTATTATCTAGAAATAGGGACACCTATAGTAAACTCTAGAAGCTATAGAAGTAGCTACATTCTTTCTATTAGAAAAGTAAATCTATTAGCTTTATTGTTAATTTAGGCATCCCTCTATATAACAATTAACAAAGATTCTACAACATATAAGCGAAGATATTAGTAATAATAACGCTATTAATAGAATTATATAAGTTTACTACTACTGCTAACTTAACAGTAAATTACTTAGTTAATTCCAATTTACGTTAAAAGATAACTATAACTTTAACTACAAAATTATTGTTAATATTATATATCTAAATAGTAGCTCTATTCTTTATATTGTTAATTCTATAACCTTATTCTAGGTAGCCTACTTTCTAGAACCCTAAAAGCAGAAAGCATAAAACATCTAGAGTATATTAAAAGAATACTAGATTAATACCTATCTAGGTCCTTCTAACTAGATAGTTTACAATACTAAAAAGAACTTTATATCTACTAAATTCCGCTATTATACATAAATGCTGTCCGTTAATGTTAATAAAGTTCCTATTAAAGCCTATAACAGTATTAGTAAAATTAAATAGTACTATAGCTTATTACAAAGAGCTTACAACATTATTAGCAATAAATTAAGCACTAATACTAGTATTATAAAGGATTAAAAGCTTTAAATAGCTGTTAAAGCTGTTAATAATTCTACTAAACCTAACAGTCTTATGCCTATATTACTAGTGTTTAGTGCTTACTCCTGCATAATAGATAATTTACCTTTAAGCCTTTCTGTAATATAATAAGCTTTAATTCTATATAAAGCTACTAATAAAGCCTAAAAGTGCTTAGTATAAAGGCAAATTCATAATGCTCTTACCTCTTGCAACAGCCTAAATACAACACCTATATATTTACTGCCTCTACAGTTAGAAGTGTATATATAGCGTAAAAAAGAAGGCTAGTAAGGCCCCTATAAGCTGCTTGCTACAGATAGCAAGGAATATACTGTATAAATACCTTATAGCTCTATTCGTTTTTGCATAAATATTATGAAATCTTACTACTATAATAACAATAAATCTAATAATTATTCTGCTGTTTTTAACGTTATACCTAACAAAAGCAATATAGAATCCCTGCCTAAAAGCAATTCTACTCTACTAAAGAAGAGAGAAAGACCCCTAAAGGTAAAGTAACTAATTAATTTAAACCTAATATAGAAAAGAGGTCCTAGAAGACTAAGAAAGAACCCTCTTTCTATTCTAATTAATTCTATATAAAATTCCTTTACTTTTAACAATAAACTAAATTATTGAAAATAATAGGGATTACAGGACTAGATAGAAGAGGGTAGTGGTCTCTTATATTTAGCACCTATAATTGCTCCTAGCAATTATCACGTAGTGGAAGCAGCAGCGGCCTAAATCAAGCTGTAGTGTATAGTACTAGATCACATAGAGGCAATAGATAACTGTAATAGTGGTATCTTTATATTAAGAGCGCTGTAACGAATAAGTTAGTAAGGGTAGAATCTTAAATCTTTCTAGTCCCTTATAGACCCTTTAACTATATTAGCGAGCTATAGTTGCTAGAAGGGGCTTATAGGCTACTTTATAATTTCCGCAAAAAGATTTACTATATAAAAACAAAAAAATTAACTTACGGCTATACAAACGAGACGCCTATATATATAATTTAACAAATTCTACTAATAACAAGCAACCCTTATAAGCAACTCTATCCAACAATTATACTATTAGATAGCCCTAATTCTTAGCTTTCGAATAGTATACTTCTTGAATTTCTACTATTGCTAGTTGTAGAGAAAATCGCAGTTAAAGTTAACTATAGGTTAGGCAACTTTGCCTTAGTCGATTCTAGATGTTTTGCATCTAGTAACAGCGATATCTCTACCAAAAATCAACGTAACAAGACCTAATGAGGGTCACGTAATAGAGCAACTAGTAGGCATAAAAATAGGCTATACAGGGTAGCTTATTTTTAACATAAATAGATATATTACTGTTTCTAGCCTAACTGCTAGTAGTCCTTATAATCTTAATTCTAGTAGTAATATTAATTCTACTTATATATTACTATATAAATCTAGCAATAAAATTTTCCTTTCTGCAAAAGAAACAGTAAACTATAACCTAGCTGTATAACTAAAGAAAAACAATAAGATTATAGCAAAAGGTGCTCTATTTAAAGCATTTAACTAAGCTAAAATTAATACACTATTAGCTAAAGATATCTTCTAATTTATTAAATTTAACCCTACTATATACAACAGCTATATCTTTAAATCTTATATAGTTTAAGAAGTTAAAGAAAAAGGAACTATATTACTATATAAGAAGTTAAGACTAGTTATTTAAGGATATAACAATAGCGATAAATTGTTAATTTTAACGCAATCTTTAACGATTTAACAAGCTAGTTAACGCCTAATTATAGCACTAGCTCTATCTCTCTAAAAACGCAATATTGTCTTATAGATCTACAATATTATATAGGCTTATATACAATCTAACACTAATTTAAATAGATTAATTATTGCACAACTTCTTAACTAAATTAGATACCTATATCTCTACAATATAGTAATAGAAGTAATTAAGCCTCTATATAGAATCGCTAAAGTAGGTATACATTAGTAGTTTATATACTTTTGCTACTACTATAATAACTTAAGTATAGTTACATTAATATATAACCCCTGCTTACTAATATTAAATAACAATAACTGCTTTAGGATTGTTAGAATGTAGACTAACAATACATTAAAACTAAGCAATAGAACCTTCTTTAACTATAAGGAATCTAAACTGCAGAAGGCTAACTTTACTGTAAAGCTAAAGTAGAGCTTAACAGTAGAAATACTACTAATTTTTAATAGATATACATTAACTAAATCTAACAACACTTTAACTCTTTACTAGAAAGGTTAAAGCAAAAGGATTTAACCTATTAATACTACTAGTGTTAATATAGATTTAACAAAATAATAGTACGTTAAGCAATAAGCCTACAGTATATATATTGCTACAATCTATTAACTAGAAGCTGTATTTAACCTTTCTATTGCTGTATAACAGCAAGACATTACAATTAACGATATTAAGCAACTAAATAAGAGGCTCTAATAGTAGATTAACAACTAAACCTATAGATTACAATATATCCTAATAGACCTTCCCTCTACTAAATTATATATATTTATTAATAGATCCTTTATAAATAATAAAGATTTAAGCTTCTAGATAGAATATATAATTATCCTAGGCAATAAAGAAGCTTATAAAGAGAACGCTAAATTTATAATAAAAGGCAATATTATTACGTATAGCTCTATTAAAAGTAAGAGAGTTATAAGGAGTACGCTTGCATTAGAACTATACAGTATAGTGTAAGGTGTAGATGTATTATATGCTATTAGCACTACATTAAATATAGTAATAAAGCAGCTATAGATACTATTAATTCCACTAGTAGTCTATATAGATTTATTCTTATTATATAAATGCCTTATAAAGCTTAGCACAATAAAGGAAAAGAGATTAATAATTAACATTATAGCGCTACATTAATTATATAAAAGGCGCAAAATCGACGAAATCTATTAGATTAACGGTAAAGATAATATCGCTAATTTAATAATAAAAGCAACGCTAAATAAGACTCTTAAATCCTTTATTAACAACAATAAGGCTAATATATAGGTAGAAGGCTAGGTAAAGAGACCTACGAATTAATGCAGAAAGATATTAGATTTATTATTGTTTATTTCTTTAATCTACTTTATTATTACTGTAACTATTAGAGTTATTCTACTAGCACAATAAAAAGAGAGACTACTAGTATTAGAATCGTTATAACTCTATTATGCAATTCTAGTGCCTATATAGGTGGATACAACCGCTAATTAGTTATTGTTAAAAATAAGCTACCCTGTATAGCCTATTTTTATGCCTACTAGTTGCTCTATCACGTGACCCTTATTAGGTCTTGTTACGTTGATTTTTGGTAGAGATATCGCTGTTACTAGATGCGAAACATCTAGAATTAACTAAGGCAAAGTTGCCTAACCTATAGTTAACTTTAACAGCGATTTTCTCTACAACTAGTAATAGTAGAAATTTAAGAAGTATACTATTTAAAAGCTAAGAATTAGAGCTTTCTAATAATATAATTGTTAGATAGAGTTGCTTATAAGGGTTACTTATTATTAGTAGAATTTGTTAAATTATACATATAGGCGTCTCGTTTGTATAGCTATAAGTTGATTTTTTTGTTTTTATATAGTAAATCTTTTTGCAGAAATTATAAAGTAGCCTATAAGCCCCTTCTAGTAACTACAGCCTGCTAATATAGTTAGTAGGTCTATAAGGGACTAGAAAGATTTAAGATTCTACCCTTACTAACTTATTCGTTACAGCGCTCTCAATATAAAGATACTACTATTACAGTTATCTATTGCCTCTACGTGATCTAGTACTATACACTACAGCTTAATTTAGGCCGCTGCTGCTTCTACTACGTAATAATTGCTAGGAGCAATTACAGGTGCTAAATCTAAGAGACCACTACCCTCTTAGATATCTAGTCCTATAATCCCTATTATTTTTAATAGGTTATAAGCCCGGAAGACCTATCTGCAAGCTGTTAGCCCGCTGAAATCTACTATTGTGTACTGTATTACCCACTAGAAGCTATATTAAGACCTACGCTAGCAGCTATTGCTGCTATTAGTAGCTTGCTGGAAGCTATTAATACCTGCTGCATATATATCGCCAGCCACTATACTGGTGTTTTTTATTCTGCCCACCCTGTGCCTCCTGCACTCTATGCACCCTGTGTATACACACTTCTAAAGCTATTCTTAATAGCTAGGTTCTATCGTTGTACAACATTAAAATATATATATCTATACACATTATATTTGCACTGCAAATTGTTTTATTAGGCACTGCTTAATTAATTATTTCCATTAAGAAATAAGCTTAGCGCTGCACTGCATTGCTTGTTATTGTGCTGTTATCTTGTATATTGTGCACCCTGTGCACCTCTGTTAGTGGCTATACTACAATTTGTAGTGCACACCTAACAGCTCTTGTTGCTGTTAGATATTCCTATGTTTTTAGTCGCAGAATTAATTTGTGTAGTAATTCTACTAGTTAGGATTTTGAAGTAGAAATTAGCTAGATATCCCTAAATTAGCTGTGCCTAGGTCTCTACTAATTTATTAGAACCTAATTGGAGAAGAATCTCCTGAATTTTTTGGCTAAAAATAGCTAGGACCTATGTTTTATGCCCCTTGCAACTGCTTATTAATCTGGTCTGCTATATAAATTGTATGCGTATACAGATCGCAATATAACGCAGCCTTTAGAGCCCGTTATACCTATTACGAAAGAAATTGGAGAAAAATCTTAGTATAATTTCTAAAGATATAGGGCACTTCTAGGCCTATAATAGAGCAATCTATTGATATCTAGTAGAGGTTATTACTGTTATTTACTACCTTTTCCACTGTAATTTAGGCTATAATTAGCTATAAAGAGTGTTAAATTAGCTATTAAAATCCTTTAAAATAGCACTAAAAGGAATAGGCAAGGGAAAGAGCATAAGCCCTAAACGGGGTAGTGGTTCTAGTACACTAGCTAATCTAGCTGCTGCTACTAGCTTTCCTGGTCCAGTAAGGTCCCCCCCTCAGCTAGTAAATTCCTCTTCTAATAAAGAAGATTATACAGCTAAGAAGGCTCTAAAAGAAGCTAGATTAGCTTCTTAAAGAGTAGTGCAAGTCTATAATGTTTAAGCTGATCTAAAAGCTTAAATAGATAAGCAACAAGAGACCCTAAATAGATTTATTAGGTATAGTGAAGCAAAACAAAGCTAAAATAAAGGTAATATAGCTGATTTACTAAGTAAATTAGATACTATAATTACATCTATAGGTAATCTCTCTATAGGGTCTTCTAAAGCAGATCCTGTTACTTCTAAGACTTCTAAAGTCTCTTTTAAAGTCCCTAAACCTTCTAGTTTCTCTAATAGTGCTACTTTTCTGCCTGCTTTTAATAAAGGCACTATAAAAGAGTTAAATAAGAAGGTCTACTCTATTCTAGAGGCTGCTAAGCTAAAAGGCCCTGAAAATTTTAAACAGTAGAAGCAAGCTTTAACTATTTAATTTAAAGCACTAGGATTCCCTTAATTTATTAATAATCCTAGTATAGCTAGTACTTTAGTAGATTTAGAACAAGCTATTATCCTTATAATTATAAGAGATAGTTGCTAATCTAGACCTTAAGCTGCTATAAGCTAGCATAAGTCCCCTGTAGATGCCTATAACGTTCTAGTTAGGCAGTATTTGCAGAGTGCTAAAATACAACGTAGTACGCTATATGCTAGTTATTACAACTTATCGTTTTCGAACTATAAGGGATCTTTAGAGGCCTTTAATGCTAAATTTAATAATTTACTAGCTAGATTATAGCTCTATAGTGTAGCTATTAATCCTATTAACTAGGTAAATTATTATATTAATGCTTTAAAGAAGACCTTCTCTAGCTGGGCTAAAAGGCAGCAATATTCTATTAGAGCTGCTAGAGCACAAGGTCTATCTGTAAAAATGCTGAATTTACAGTTCCTTATAGCTAATTTATTAGAAGAACAAAGAGATAAAAGCTCCTCTATATCTAAGGCTCTTAGTTATAAAGCTTCTAATTCTAATGGTTCTAATAATAAGGCTAATTAAGGAAAGAATCCTCCTAATTAGAAGAAGAATTCCGATTCTAATTCTAACGATTCTAATGCCTCTAAAGAAAAAGATATAGATAAAGCCTCTAAGAATAAGAAGAAGTAGAAGGGTTGAAGAAGAAGTAATAAAAACTCTGGGAATAAGGATGGAGAAGCTGCTTTTGCTATAGGTTGTTATAACCTATCCACTAGCAACTAGGATACTATAGAATCTAATGATTCTAGCAGTTCTAGTAGTGATAATTCTTACGATTTAGATACAGAATCTACTACTAGTGATACTAGTACTACTAGTAATAATACCCCTTCTTTTAATTACTCTAACGGAATAATTAAAAACTCCCTACTATACAATACAAGTTCTACCTGTTATATAGTTAACAATAAGGCATTTTTTAGGACTTTTAAGCCTATAAAAAAGGGTAAAACCGCGCCTATTGCTACTAAAGGAGGTCCTATTTATCCTAAAGGACAGAGAACTGCTGTATTCTAGGTACTAGTTAGTATAAATCCAGCTAAATACAGGCCTTTAGCTCTAAAGGATGCTCTATATTGCCCAGGTTTAGATACCAACCTAATTAGTGGTCTAAAGCACTATTTAATAGGGGGCACTCTCCTTAGATATTAGCTATTTCTAGCTGATAGAAGCTGCTGTAGGCTTCTAAATCCCAAAAAGCATAGTTTCTTCTTACAGCTTAAGAGGTAAGAGACCTCTAGAGTGTGTAAAAACCACGCTAATCTCTCTTATATAGGATTTCTAGCTAGCAATAGTTATAATAGCGGTTATAATGCTAGTTATTCTATAGAGGTTTAAATCCCTTAACAGCCTAGTTTTAATCTAGAGGAATATAGCTAAATCGAGGAATTATCTAACTTTAAAGAAGAAGAAGTAGATAATACCAATAACAATGCTATAGAGCTATTAGCCCTAGTTCCTAAACGGGCTCCTAGTTAGATTCCTTCTAATAACGGGGATTTAAAAGGTCTAAATCCTGAGTTGCTGGATATTGGAGGAAGTGGCCGTCTAGATCCCTTAAACGAGGCCTGTGGTTCTCAAGAGATCTAGCAAGATAGGGAGCAACAGGAAGCTAGCTCTAATGATAATTCTAGTAGTAATCCTACTGCTTCTTCTTCCTATAAGAAGCTTCTAGAATTAGCTGCTACTTAGCACGTTAGATTAGAGCATATAGGACTCCCTTTACTAAAGAAGACTGCTTCTATTACTAAAGGTATTCCTGATTTTACAAAAATTAAGGAAAAGGATTTTAACTGCCTAGCTTGCAACTAAGCTAAAGCTGTTAGAAGACCTAGTAAGTATGCTATTCCTAACCCCCCTAGATATTTAGATATTATAGAGGGAGATACCGTTAAAATAGAGCCTATACTGCACAATAAGAGGCCTTTAGTTCTTTTTCTAATTGATAGAAAATCACGGTATAAGTGGTCTTTTAATCTAGCTAATAAAGAGGGTTCTACTCTCTATAGCTGTATTAAAGGCTTCTTTAAGGAATTAAAGAACTAGTATAACTGCTACCCTAAACACCTTTATTTTGATAGTAGTACAGAAATTGATACTAGGTTGTAAGCTTAGCTATCTTCTAAGGGTATTTACTTTAGCACCTCTTGCCCCTATATTTATGAACAGAATAGGCTAATAGAGAGAGCTATAAGGGTACTTCTAGACCGTTTGCGTGCTACCCTACAGTGGTTACAATTACCTCTGTATCTATAGTCTTACATCCTTCCTGCTATAGTGGATTTAGTTAATACTACTGCGAATAGTACTAAACCACTAAGTCCTAAACAGCTATATTTAGCTAATTTAGAGCCTTCTAGGACCTATAAGCTTGATTTTACTAAAATAAGGGCTATAGGCTCCTATTGCGAAGTTCTAATTCCTTTAGAATAACGATCTAGGTTGCAGAAGCTAGCTAAAAGAACTATTCCTAGTAGACTTTTAGCTACGCTAGGTTCTAATGTATATCTAATATATATCCCCTCTAAACAAGCTGTTATAAAGACTAGCTTCGTTAAAATTATAGAAGGAATAGGTCCTATTTTATAGGGCATCCCTAAGGTTCCTATTAGTTCTATAGTAGATAATCCTTTAGAGGGAGAAATCAATAACCAGCAATTAGTGGATAATTATACTCCTAAGTATCCTTATCCTAGTTATCTAGATGTGCTAAATTATCCACTAGAACCTGTAAATTAAGCTCTTCTACTAAGCAACCCTATAGAAGCTATAGAGGCCCCTAAAGCCCCTATACCTATAGAAATACCTATAGAAGCTACTATAGAAGCTGAAGCTAATGCTGATGCTATAGATTTAGATAGAGACATATTTTCCTTAATTAAGGATCTATGCTTTAAGGCAAGGACTAAAGCAGCTATTACTTCTAATAGTAATAAGGATGAACTTCCTAACACGTGGAAGCAAGCCCTAAAAAGCTCTGCTAAGTAGCATTAGATAGAAGCTACCTATAGCGAATTTAAGCAGCTATTAGCTGCTAGAACCTTTAAATTTATAGGGAAAGACTAAGTACCTAAGGGCCGAAGAGTTCTAAAGAATAGGCTTGTTTATAGGCTTAAAAAGGATAAAGAAAATAATTCTATTAAATATAAGGCCTGCCTTGTTGCTAAGGGATTTATGCAAATAGAAGGTTAAGACTATCTAGAGACCTTTGCTGCAACTAGTATTCCTCCTAGCTAGCGTATATTATTAGCTCTTGCAGCTTTTAATAACTAGGAAGTTAAGCAAATCGATTTTATAGGAGCGTTTTTAAATAGCAAGCTAAAAGAAGCTATTTATATAGAAATCCTAGATGGATTCGTTAAATTTACAGAAGCAACACTATTAGTAGCTAAGCTACTAAAAAGCTGTAATTACAAGCCCTCTAAAGAGCAAGTAATTAAGCTAGAAAAATCCCTCTATAGTCTAAAGCAAAGTCCTAGAGAATAGCAGCTAATTCTAACAGAATTACTTCAAAAGCATAGATTTAAACCTCTTATATTAGACCCAGCAGTCTTTTATAACCTAGCTACATCTATGTATATTGCTACTTACGTAGATAACTGTCTTCTAATTGGTCTAAATCTAAGCTATATTAACAAGCTAAAGAAGCTATTACATAAAGCTTATCTAATAGAAGATAGGGGACTAGCAGAATTCTTTCTAGGTGTATAAATCACCTATAATAGGTCTAAAAGGTCTATTAAAATCCACTAATCTTAATATATCCTTAAAGCCCTAGAAAGATTCAAAATGCTAGATGCTAAGCCGGCTTCTATCCCTATACAGCTAGGAATTCTAAAGTAACTAGTTATAAAACTTCTCTTAAAATCCGATTATAAGCTTTATTAGAGCATAATAGGCACTATAATGTACCTAATGTTGCTAACTAGGGCTAATATTGCCTTTTCCGTTTAGTGGTTATTAACCTTTCTAGCTAAGCTCTATATAGAGCACCTAAACGCCTCTAAGCACCTCCTAAGGTACTTAAGTGGTACTAGAAGCTTTGCTATTATTTATAAGTATTCTATACTACTAGGGTCCTCTTCTAAAGCTTCTAGCTCTAAAGAAGTACTTAAGACCCTCCTTAGTTATTGCAATAGCGATTTTGCTGGTGATAAAACCTCTTCTAAATTAACCTATACTTATCTATATAAGCTAGCTAGTAGACCTATTAGCTAGAAATTAAAGAAAGCTAGTACTATTGCTCTTTCTACATTAGAAGCAGAATCTAATGCATTATCTAAAGCTATAAGGGAATTAGAGTAGCTCTACAGCCTTTTTAAGGAGATAAAGCTACCTTTAACCCCTTCTATTTCTATTAGGTGTAATAATTAAGGCGCTATAGTTACTGCTTACAACCTAATGTTGTATAGTAGGACTAAGTACACCCTTTTAAAGTTTAACTACATTAGGGAAAAGATTTATAAAGGTATAGCTAAGGTTAGTTATATTAATACTAATTAGATGCTAGCAGATAGCCTAACTAAGCCTCTTGCTATTTAAAAGTATTAACAATTTATTAAGTTACTAGAGCTTTCTAGCTAGCTTATAAAAGCAATAAAAACACTTAAAAAATCGAAAAGCAACAAAAAAATAGTTAAAAATCGAAAACAACAAAAACAATTAACAATAACTAGTTATATTTAACTATAACTACCCTAGAATTGCTGGAATTAGTTATATTATTTAGTTCTGTTATTAGTACTGTATTTCGTTAGTTAATTCTAACTTAGATATCCTTTAAAGGAGCTAAGTTGCTTATAGAACTAGTTACTTCTTACATTTCTAGAGGGAGTGTTAAAAATAAGCTACCCTATATAGCCTATTTTTATGCCTACTAGTTGCTCTATTACATAACCCTTATTAGGTCTTATTACGTTAATTTTTAGTAGAGATATTGCTGTTACTAGATGTAAAATATCTAGAATTAACTAAGGCAAAGTTGCCTAACCTATAGTTAACTTTAACTGCGATTTTCTCTATAACTAGCAATAGTAGAAATTTAAGAAGTATACTATTTAAAAGCTAAGAATTAGGGCTATTTAATAGTATAATTATTAGATAAAGTTGCTTATAAGGGTTGCTTGTTATTAGTAGAATTTGTTAAATTATACACATAGGCGTCTCGTTTATATAGCTATAAGTCGATTTTTTTGTTTTTATATAGTAAATCTTTTTGCAGAAATTATAAAGTAGCCTATAAGCCCCTTCTAGCGACTACAGCCCGCCAATATAGTTAGAGGGTCTATAAGGGACTAGAAAGATTCAAGATCCTACCCTTACTGTTCGTTACAGCGCTCTTAATATAAAGATACCACTATTACAGTTATCTATTGCCTCTACGTGATCTAGTACTATACACTACAGCTTGATTTAGGCCGCTGCTGCTTCCACTACGTAATAATTGCTAGGAGCAATTACAGGTGCTAAATATAAGAGACCACTACCCTCTTCTATCTAGTCCTGTAATCCCTATTATTTTCAATAGTATTAAAAAAGAGTAATATTAAAATTACTTAACTAAAAGAAGAATAATAGTTTTAAAGAGAATATAGTTATAGTATAACTCTAGTTAATAGTATTTTTAGTTTAATGTTTAAACTAATAAGAAAAGCTACTATTAAAGCTTTTTAACTATTTAATCTAAATAGTAATATAAATACCTTTAACTTTTATTATAATAGAAAAGTAAAAAAGATAGAAACTAATTCTTTAATTTTTAATACTAAATTAAGTAAAGGCTTTAACGCTTAAGTTAATAAAGTAGCTAATAAAATTATAGAAAACATTAAAGTCTTTAAGACTAAATATAGTTATATAACTATTATCTATTTAGCTATATTTAGTGCTACTGCTAATCTTTTAGAGTCTTAATATAGTAAAACCTTAATAAATCCCTTTAGAAACTCTACTAAAATAATTACTACTCTTACTACTATATATTAGGACTTTAATAAAGCTATATATACTTATAAAGCCCTTTAGAATATAGTTTATAACTCTTTTAA
>JFHB01000355.1:0-17907 GCA_000729835.1 Atkinsonella hypoxylon
GAAGCACATCAGCTGCATATCCGTCCTATGGATCAAACCATGAGTGGCGGCAACGACGGCAAACCGACACCTGTTCCTGGTGACGATTCTCGCCTCGAGCAACCTTCCGACGCCGTCCCTTTGGAAAAGATGCCTCGAGCGACTGCAACGGCTCAAAATGCCATCACCACGGCCGCCAGCGCCTCCGCACAGTCCACCGACGTCGTCATTGAGCCATCATCTACTATGAACGACGGTCTTCCTGACCCTGACCGTATCAACGCCCAAGTCGAAGCACATGCGACAGATGCCTTCTCCAAAGGCAAGGGGAAGGAGGGACTTGCTCCTGTTCCGCCCCTTAAGGAACCGAGCGATCCGGCCTTGGCTATTGGGCCAGCACAGGACGACATCACTGTTGCTCATGACCATTCACAAGGACCTGTGTGCAACATTACGCTTCTTCTCACGTCGGGCAGTCGCCATCCATACAAGATCGATGCCAAATACTTGACGAGACGGAATGTCGCCATACCCGACGAAATCGAGGCTGGCCAACCGGATCCTTTCAGTATCAGCATCTACACCTTGAAGGAACTCATTCTGCGAGAGTGGAGGAGCGATTGGGAAGCCAAACCTGCCAGTCCCAGCAGCATAAGGCTAATTCACTTTGGCAAACTCCTGGATGATAAAGAACAACTGAAGAGTAAGCCATGATTCACCATGCCGCTCAGCCGTGGCCCGGGCCTGGCGATGCAATTGTACCCGTCTAATTTTGTGTGTTGCAGAGTATCAATTTAGCACAGAGAGTCCAAATGTTGTTCACATGAGCATCCGCCCTCAGGATCTTGACGAGGAAGAACCCAGGTCCGGGAGTAAGAGCCTTCCGACTGGTAGTGGAGACGGACAGAGGTCCAGATCGGGCGGAATGTGCTGTGTGATCGTATGATTTTTTTCCTTCTTTTTTTGTAGTACCACGATTCTCCGAGGTTGCGATCGTCGAATGCCATCTCCTATGGATACAATTTCTCACTACGTTCGGCTGTTGCGGCCTTGCTCTCCTTCCTTTGATCTTTATCTGCATGCATTGTCTTGCTTCATTTTCTGGTTGTTATTCGAGGCGATATAGCAGCCCGAGTGTCGCAAGCGAAAACACGCCGAGATGTATATTTTCAATATTAGGAGTTGGTGGATTGGAATGATCCTGCCTTCTTGCGAAACACGGCGACGTGTGTGCGGGAACTTGTCTCGCACGACCGACACAATCATCGGCACTGTGGGGGAATTCTCATGCGCACGCACTGAGAAAGGCATCAAGTCCACACATACACACATTCCTTCTTCTGTATTTTCTCCCTTCATCTATTTTCTCGTGGCTTTAGCCGTCAGCATATGATGTTCTTTTTTTTTTTTTGGGGTTTACCTACAGGAATTGGACAACAGCGACTGATGGGAATCACAAGTGAATAATGGAACGAATATCGGAGTTGCATTGGCGCATCATGATGTACAATTGGTTTGTTATTTCATGATTTCATCCTCCCCTTTGCCTCGGGTCACTGTTCTATATAGCCATGACTCGATAGCATCAAACCTAAACAGCGTGCCGGGCCATTGAACATGTGGCTATTTTGCTCATAACAGGCTAGAGGCATCCAATTAAAGCGTCATTTCTTACAGCATGCAATCTATGAATTCTGACATGCCAAAAAACCAATCCTTGTCACGGCAAACACAACCTCAATCTGGCCAAGAAATTATTCGTATTGACTTGTAGTAGTATACATAGTTTAGTCAGAGTTTCTAATCCACCCGCTCTTCGACTGGTTCTAAGTATATGTGGATGCTTCCTCTACTGCATCCTGAGCTTCTTCTCCATCTCATCATGAACACCAGGCGCACCTCCTGACGCCTCTCCCGTAAACACCTCCTCCCAACTAATCATGTCCTCTCGTCCCCTGAGAATATCCTCATGTACGCTAGCCAAGTTGTTGCCCAGCGCCAGAGGTCTCCATTCGCCATCTCGCACAATCTTAAGCTCCATGCCTCTGCGGATAGGCTCAGCGATGCCGAATGTGCGACGCAGCGACTCCATCCGAACGGCTTCTTGCATAGCCTCCCAGTTCTTCAGGCGAGCTTCGAGCGGATGCACCGATGAAGCTTTGTTGGCCTGGACATCGTAGGGGGAGTGGCCGAGGCCGTGGCGGAGCGTATCGTGGATGCCGGGTGCTGAGGGGGCGGAGGAGCTGTGAGAGATGTGGGTGAAGGAGTCGGGGTTCGAGTTGGCTGGGACGATGCGCAATGACTGGGGGTGGTTAGCTGATGGGATAGATATGGGATGGGATGGGGGCGACGTACCATCTTGACTGATGGTCTGGGTGAAGGAGTTTTGAGGCGAAATTTGTGCGAAGTTTAGATGGCTGTTCCTTTGACGAGGTTGTGGATTATAGTGGGTGATGTCGAGTCTGCGATGCGGATGATGAAGCTGTTTTCAGGCTGCGAGGAGCTTCGCGTCTTGTGGTTGGGGAAACGGAAGGGCGGAAAGGGTGGTCCGAGCTTGTACGGCACATCTACGGGCAATTGGTGTGCGGAGACTGTGCAGCAGTGAAGACAGCTCTGTTTTTGACTCATCTACTCCGTAGCTGGGGGTTTATGTGTGTGTGCGTGTGTTTTACTTTTTATTCTTTCCCCTTCAATACGGAGGAAAGCGCTCAAATGTCTATCGTCTGAATCTCGACCTGGTGCGAGGCACAAGTTATCTTGGCACGAAGAGCTTTCCAAAGATGCGGACTGTGCCGTCTCCTTTGCCCATTATTCGCATCACAAAGGGCACTTTTTACCGACGGCATCCCCATTCGCATTCGTCACACGCCGATCCGTCTCTATTCGACGATCTGACGTTTGAATTGCCCTCTGCTTCCCTCCAGCCGCGCAATTGGTGCGTCGTCGGGCCGTCACTCTCTGGGAAGACGACCTTTCTACAAGTCCTTAGGGGCAAACTACTATGCCAGCCGCCTACAGCTCGATCATATCCGTATTTGTCTAGGGATGATGTCTCCGCGCGGCTGAGGAACCCTCAACAGGCTATACGGTATGTCGGCTTTGATGCGGAGACCATGGGGAGTGGATTGGGCGGCAGCGTGACGACGTCTGCGTTCTTGTCGGCTCGGTATGAGTCGAGGAGGGAGATGACGGATTTCTCGGTACGAGACTTTCTACTGGGTAATACGGAGCTGAATCCGTCAAGGTCGCAGCCGGGAGATGAGGATGACGGGACCATCTTAACGGAGTTGTTGAACAAGGTGGTCAAGGATCTGAGGTTGGATGACCTCCTGCATCTTCCTGTTACGTTTTTGAGCAACGGACAGGGAAGACGCGCGAGAATAGCCCGGGCGCTGCTTATGCGGCCGGAGGTATTGCTCTTGGATGAGCCCTTCATGGGATTGGATCCACCCACGGTGTCGGGACTGAGTCCTTTGCTGCAGTCGTTGGCGGAAAAGGCTTCCCCGAGACTGGTGCTGACTGCGCGACCGCAGGATCCGCTGCCAGACTGGATCACGCACTTGGTCTACTTGAGGAGCGATTGCCAGATCGGGTCCATGGGCCCAAAGGATGTCGTTCTGGATGGGCTGAGAAAGTACACCCAGGGCGTCAAGCTCGGTGGACTCTTGGAGGATGAAAAGCTCCCGATCCACACGTTGGCGGATATTGGCAAGGTTCTCACATCCAAGGCACTGGGGACAACGGATTCATCGCGAGATGGTGATATTCGTAGCAGCGGTAATGCTCATGCTCTAGAGCCGATTGACCCCAATGCAGAGCCGCTGGTCGAGATGGACGGGTGTCGCGTCCAGTACGGCCAGAAAGTCGCGCTGGGCAACTGGTCGCAGGAGACGGCGGAGGGCCGAAAAGATGGACTCGTCTGGACGGTCCGACGAGGCGAACGATGGGGCGTATTCGGTCCCAACGGGTCGGGCAAGACGACTATTGTGTCGCTGCTCGGCTCAGATCACCCACAGACATATTCGATGCCCATCCGCCTATTCGGGCAGGGCCGTCTGCCGGAGCTGGGATCGTCTTCCAAACCACTCACGTTCTGGGACATCCAGTCCCGAATAGGCCACTCCAGCCCAGAAGTCCACCAGCACATGCCCCGAAGCCACACGATCCGGAGAGTCATTGAGAACGCGTGGGCGCCTACTTTTGGCGCACACGCCAAGCTTGACGACGCAGCCAAGCAAAAGGTCGACGCCGCGCTTCGCTGGTTCACCCGTGAACTGAAGCCCAACTCTGCTGTGAATCTGTCGGAGGATGACCTCTCGTGGGCGGACGAGTACATGTTTGGCGAGACGTCGTTTTCCGCCCAGCGGGTGGCCCTCTTCCTCAGGTCGATGATCAAGGCGCCCGATGTGGTTGTTCTGGATGAGGCTTTCTCGGGCATGGACGATGCTGTTCGGGACAAGTGCGCTTTGTTCCTGACGGACGGGGAGAACAAGGCGTACAAGGGGAGGGAGATAGTGCCGAGTGGACGGGGGAGTGTGGTCGTGGAGGGCTTGTCCAAGCGGCAGGCCCTGATCTGTATTGCGCATATCAAGGAGGAGGTGCCGGATTGTGTGAGGGAGTGGATGTGCTTGCCGGAGGCGAACTCGGGGCGGGCGGCACGGTTTGGGCGGCTGGAGGGGCCGCTGAGGGAGGACGAGAGGCGGTGGGAGGAGATTTGGGGGTTCAAGATGTACACGGGCTGAATAATCTGTAATGTTGATGAAGAACTGGGGTGAAACTGGGCTTTTGTTCTTTGGATGCCGGGCAGATAGATGGTGGAGTGTTTTGGCGCTTGTACACTGCAGTGAGAGATGTTGTTGAACATGGGCATAGAATATGTGTAAATCATACAAAATCATATAGATGAGGCAAACTTGTGCATGGCTGAAACCGTGATATAAAGAACCATATTTCAAAGTTGTGCGGCTGCAAATGCCGACGGCACATGGGACCTCCTCCTTCCATCCCCATCCCCAACGCCAATTGCAGTTGTAGTGTGTTCTCCATGCTGCGCAGCCGAGCGTCTCAAATCAAGTCGATCACGCGAGCCCAGCCAGCAACCTCGCCCCAACGCAACCTCATGACAAGCGCAGCTCCCCTCATCGACGCCGAAGACCAAACGCCCCGATGCGCGCCCGACGAAGCTCACGGTCGCCGCCCAAACGCCTTCTTCACCTCCCCCCTCAGGCCCCTCCTCTTCGACAACGAGGCCTCCGAGGCAAGAGACCACTGCGCCAACGAGAGAAGTAAACGTCTAGCATCCACGAACAAAGTGTACGTCGCTAACGCAGCCAGCCTTCCTGTCGTCCCTCCGCCTAGGCGTCTTCATGGCCGTCCTGTCCGTCGCCATCACGCTGTCCTTCCATCTGAAGCACGAGCCTACCGAGCTGGAGAGGCGCGTTTCCAAGCCCCTTGGTGCGATATTCTGGGTGCTTTCAGTGGCGGTGCTTGCGCTGGGGGTGGCAAATTATATACGTATGTTCTAATTGGTTTTTTTTTTTTTTTTTTTTTTCCCGCGGGCGTTAGTTAGGTGGTGTTATGTATATCAAACGTCTGAGGCTTTACTGACGAGGCTAGAGACGGTGAATAAGTTTGGGCGCAGGGCGGCGATTGTGCAGACGGGGTGGAAGACACAGGTGGTATGTAATTTTGCATATCTGTTGATTTTGAACCTTGTGCATGTGCATTTTTTTTTTTTTAAAAAAAGACGTATTGCTGATTCGAACTAGATTCTAGGCCTCGTTGCATTTTGCATCATGGGGACATGTGTTGTTCTATTAGTCATTGCCAAGATACGATAGTGAGACTATCTCATGAAGAAAAATAATGATAATAATAAATCGAGAAAAAAACTAAATTTGCGCTTTGCATAGATGTAATGTACATTTATTGTCGACATGAGACCCCCAAAAAATTATTCCTCCTTTTCCCCCTCCCTTTTTTGAGGGGCTTCTGTTACAATTTATACATTCCTTGATTTTCCCGATTTACGAGGGACAGCGTTCTCGTCTGCTCGTGTCTTCTTCTCGCAGAACAGGTCCGCGACAGGGTTCTCCCTCGTGGGGATATCTTGCTCGTCCATGCTGCAGCCGCCGACTTGCTTGCGGAAGAGGGCGGCATACTCTCGGGCATCTGCATTGAGACTTGCTCGCTCCACGGGCTTTCCGTCCCACGAGAGAAGGGGGAGTTCGCCGAGCGGCTGGGCCTCTCCCTTCTTGGGTAATGTTTCCAGCATGTCAACGGGCGATGCTGCGTCGAAGCGCTCCTTGTTTTCGTCTCGGAGGCTGTCAAGTGATGCTTGTCGAGATGCGTCTCGCTCGTACTCCTCTGGCGGATCAGGGACTTCGCTGTGCACACCGAGGATGGTATTGGCTGTGGGTTTGCTGGGGTAGAGGGTGTAGTATCCCCTTACACGGGACAGAAGAAGGGCGTATTCTAGCCAGGCGGGGGAGCTCTTCCCTGCCATCTTCTTGGCCAGGAGGGCTGGACTTGAGGACGTGGTCTTTTTTTGGTACAGCGTCTGGGATATGAAGTGATGAAGTTCGATCCATCTCTCGCCCGTAAACAGCATGGCTTCACTGTTGGGGCACTGCCACAAGAAGGCCGTCTGCCCGGATGCGTCTTTGCCCTTGGCTTCTGATTCAGGAGGCGAGAAGGCCGTGGTTCCGTCTATCAGGGTACGTGGCACTGAGAAGCTGAGGCCCATCAAGCCTATGTCATGACTTTCCGTCATGGCCATCTTCGAATGTAGCTGCTGTAACAAGGAAAATTTGACGTCTAGAATATTCAAAAGTCAGTACGAATCGGGGTCTCCATACGCACCCTGTTCCAGGAAGCATACATACACTGAAAGAACTGAGGTGTTATCTCCGTGTGAGAAGACAATACCAGCACGTGGGTGTGAACGGGATCATTCGGCCAAAACGACTCAACAAACCGTACAGAGCTGTCCTCCTCATCCAAGGGATGTCGAGTAATTCGGCGATGAAGCGAAATCATCTGCGGTTGCTGTGCGCTGTGAGGCGATGGACGGGGCCATTTAAAGGATTTAAGAAATGACTGCAATGAGTCTTCGACTTGGCTTGGCATCTCGACAGTGATGTGAGGAGTGTGGACGCCCGTCAGATCTGCCTTGGCAATCGATCTCAGCAGCCGCATGAGGTTCGCAGATTTGGACGGGGTGGCACGTATGAGGATGTCGAACCGCACATGGTTCCAAGCTGCAGAAGGATGTTAGTCTCACATTATGGGACTGAATAGTTCAATGGCCCTTCATACCCGAGAGGGCTGAAGTATCGAGCTTGGAGATCCATGAGAGGCTCTTTCTTGGACGCTCGGGCAGCTCGATGAGAGAGGAGGCCGTGGACAAGATTTGATCGCGCGCTGGACCGAGGAAGTACTTTTCTTCGGCGGCCGTGGAATCTACGAAGACCACCTGCGGATGCATGTATGTTTGGAGAAAAGCTGGACGGGCTTGATTAGCGGAAGGGACTTGCCCTTTTGGGAGATGGGGTACTGCAAGCATACAGAATACTCTCGTAATTGCTATCTGTATACGGTGTTCGGAAAAAGATGCGAAATGATCCGGTCGAGCGTCTTCGTTTTGTGGAAACTACCTTTTAGTAGATATTCGACTGATGGGCATCTGCGAGCACAACATACCGTGCACTATGAGCTGACAGTCCTTGTCTATGCCATTCAGCTCAAGCAGCTCTTTGAGAGTTATGTTTGCCTTGCCCATGAGAGCAAAGTGGACGTAGTTTTGGCGCTCCATGGCCATTTCACAAGCCATGGGTAGCAATGTCGACGCGCTCTTCAGACTTGCGGCAGCAAAGAGCACGTTGCGGTTGTGGGGCGATATGCCTTCGGTCGCCGTGATGGCGTCAAGAGTTAACGCCAACGAGGCGAAGCGAATCGGTCCGTTATACTCGGTTCGGAGCTCGGATTGGCCATCTTCAGCACCGGCTTGATCATGTTCATGCTGGTCCGCGGATGCCTCTGACGACGATTTACGACTCGATCCCTCGCCAGCTTTGGCAGGAGTCGGACCGCTGAAAGGAGGCAGAGCAGTGTCCTCATCGGAGTCCAATATTTCCTCGTAAGCTGCGCTGACATCATCGTAGCTGTAACTGTCCGCGTCTGGAGGCTCCGACGTCGGGAACGAGGGGTCGCGCCTGTTGAAGAGGTAGAGCAGAGCTACAATGATGAACACGTACACCATGATGCGTCTCGCCCACGGCCGGCGTGAGACTCGCGCTGCTCTCCAACGAGCGCCGGGCTTCGCATGGCCTGGCAAATGGAGGTCGTCGTCCTTCTTGGCCATCTCTTCGTCGTTGCCGCGCCAGAGCCGCCACCCTCGCGACGGAGTCATGTTCACCATGTGTCGAGGCGTAGACTGTGAACTGGTATGAGAGCGAGATGCGATGCCGACGAGGCGTCAGGTGTGTTTCCGCACAGCTGGCGTGCATCGGCTCATGGCGGTTGAATCCTAAGCCGCGAAATAGCAGACTGATTCCTCCGAGCTGTAAGGTAAGGTAAGGTAAAATAAAAATAGAATAAACCAAAAGAGGCGGGCGTCACAATAGCCAAGGAAAAGCGAGATGTGGGGGTTGTCGTGGGTGAAGAAGAAGCAAGTAAGAAAGGGATTATTGAAATGAAGAATAACATGTGACCTGACGAGACACACACACACGCACATATATACATATACATATACATATACATATATATATATATATATATATATAATACATAATATAGTGTCGTCATATTACTTGACATTTACCGTCAATTCATAGGTGGCCGCTACCACAAACAGCTTCAGGCCACTTGTGCTAAATTGAAGCCCCTCACGCGCTAAAATTGCGCTAAACCGTCCCCTAACGACAGAACGGCACGCGCCACACCGGGACCTGGCCGTCCCATGACTGCTCCACCGGTACGCAAATGCCGCAAATGCCACCAGACACATTTAAGCATTGTGGTGCATGCATGCACAACCCGCAGCGCCTGCATGCCATTGGCCAAGTTTGACAGCACAGTTTGTTCCTTCCAATCAACCAAGTTTGAATTAAGGTTTAATTTGGCTCAAGTACTTTCACTATACATGGCAAATGAAGGGGAAAAAAAAAGGAAAAAAAAAAATAAAAGGTGAACAATAACTATGAAACATAACTTATCTGACAGCCACATGAAATCAATTTCAATCCAACATGGCCCCTTAACCCATGGCCACATCTTCCATGGGACATCCCTGATCAACCGAGTCATGTTTTGGTTTTCTCCATGACGACCTTCCTTGTCAATTCCATGAGATCGTCCGCCAGCTGCTCATCCTGCGACAACTTGCTGCCGGGCTCTGGGACAGCGGGGGGGCATATATATTGCCCTCCCTGCCCGATCGTCGTGGCCGCGAAGACGGCGCTCACAGCTCCCTGAAACTGGATCTTCTTGAATGGCTCAAGGGCGACTGAGAGGCCATACCCAGCCAAGGGGTACCTATACACCCGTGTTTATTATCGCTCCTCTACCGACGCCATCCATGGTTGGGATGTTACAACTTACGCTTCGTGGATATCCTCTTTGCTCTGTTTCGTGCTCACTACGCCGGGATGCACAGCATTCATGAGGACATTCGGATGCCCCTTCTGAGTGACGTGGCGGTTGAAGTAGCGCGCGTACAAAATAGCAGCGAGCTTGGATCTCCCATACTGGTATTGCGGCCCCAAATCTTGGTTCAGGTGCTCAAGGGTCTTGAACCGGAGATCGCTCGGCACGCTCTCGTGGAGATTGCTCGAAAGATTGACAATGCGAACAGTTGAGCCAGAGTCTGCCGTCTTCTTCATCAGGGGCAGGAGATGAGAAGTCAGGACGACGTGTCCCATGTGGTTGACAGCCATGTGGCGGTCGACGCCGTAGTCGGTGAGCTGATACGTCATGATGCCTCTGCCGGCGTTGTTGACGAGAATATCCAGGCGATCTGTGGTTTCTGTAATCTGCTCGGCTACTTCCTTAACCCTCTTCCAGTCGCTGAGGTCGCATTGCATCCACACCGTCTTATCAGCAGTTTCCTGACCCATGTCCTGGGCGATGGCACCCTTGGCGTCCTTGACGACATCGCTGGACACGGAGAGAATGATCAGCTTGGCAATATTGTGCTTGAGGAGTGTGTAAGTGACGCCGTAGCCGATTCCTTCGCTTCCACCCGTTACAATGGCGACTTTGCCAGACTGGTCAGGCGTCTCGTCGAGGGTGAATGGGCATGTTGAAAGGCTGGGAGCGAGACCGCCCAGGTTTTCCGCAACGAGGTTCTACATGTCGGAATCAGCATGCTTGTTTGTATTCGCACACGTCCGCATGTGTATCAGTTTACGCCAGAAGCATAGAATGGGATTATTGTCTTACTCTAACTCTGTTGACGACGGAAGCCATGATAATATCCTTCAAGTGAGGCAATCGGCTTGCTTCACAATGAAGTAAGAAGTCTTTGGCGTCATGTTGCAGACAAGAAATGGGCTGGTATTTATTCATTCCTCCAACCAAGCAACCTGCAGCGCTGCCATCCGAATGCAAGGGGCTTCTGTATTCACAGTGCTTTTGCCAGAGCTTTTCTGCGGTGTGATGAATCATCAACCCATCATCGACCCATCATCGACTTGACGTCAATGATAGATAATGAGCTCATCATCTACGAGATTAGATAAATTGACAGACATTACCCCTATGCTTCTGTGCTAAACACACTGGATTTCCGTCCCCAACACCAACACCGTTGATGCCCAGGTCCACAGACCAATGCAGCACGATGGAGCTACACTACTCGAGGATTAAAAAATCTAAAAATAAATCAAGTCATTAAAAAAAAAAATCCACCACAAGATTGCATATTGCTCACCTATCGAACAACAACAACTTGTGTGATTCCCAATGCTTGTCAATTTCATTTACCTTGGGTCTGCAATACAGCGAAACGCGCCCTCTCACCAGTATCGCATGCTCCATTACTTTATTGGATTGTGAATTCCCCTCAAGACAATTGCCCCCGACCTCTCCAAACCATGGGCAAGTCGCGCCGCAACCGAGGCGGGGCATCCCAACGACGAGATCCCATCTCCAAGCCCGTCAAACCTCCCACCGACCCCGAGCTCGCCGCCCTGCGAGAAGCCAAGATCCTGCCCATCATCAATGACCTCAAAAATGCCGATCCCAAGTCTCGCTCCGTCGCCGCCGCCGCCATCACGAACCTCGTCCAAGATGCCCGATGCCGCAAGCTGCTCCTGCGCGAACAAGTCGTCCACACCGTCCTCACACAGACCCTGACGGATGCCTCGTGGGAAAGCAGAGCCGCAGGCTGGGGGATCCTGCAAGTCCTTGCTCAGGAAGAGGAGGCCGACTTTTGCGTGCATTTGTTCCGCTCGGACATCCTGACGGCGATCGAGTATGCCGCCAAGTCGGTCGCGGAGAAGCTGGCGTCGGGGAATCCTGAATTCGCGAAGCTGCCCAGGCCAGAGAGGACCATCGTCGGCAGCATCACCGCATCGCTTGTGGCCCTGCTGACTGCGATGGCTGAGGCTGGCGACGAGCTCTTGGAGGCGATATCGGCCAATGCCACCGCGACGGATCTGCTCTTCCTTCTTATACTCGCTGGCGGCCAAGCTGGGGGGCATGATGATGCCGGTGGCCTGGTCAATTTGCGAGGTGACGCTTTGGCATGCCTCATGATTCTCGCCGAGGATAACAGCGATTTAGCCAGGAAGCTGGTGACCCATACCGAGTACTACGAGGCCCTCCGTGCTCTCAAGAACCAAGTATCAAGCGACGGCGTCCTGGCATGCGCCACTCTTCACAATGTCTTCACCTCGCTGGACACACTCGAGAGCGCGCCTCATGTCCCCGGAGCCGACGATTCCTCACTGATTCCCGCCCTCGCCAAGACGATTGCAAGCATAGAGCCCGGCCGGAGCACCGCGAACGGAGCGCAAGGCTGGTCGAACCCAGTAGAGCAACAGCAGCTTGCGCTGGAAACACTCGCGTCCATCGGCACAGCCCTCAACTCCGCCAACTTGGACGTTTCCCCAACCCCGGCCTCCAAGACCCAGAAAGACGCCGCCGTCTCCAGGCAAGACGACGAGGACATGGGTGACGCCGAGGGTGAGGCATCTGGCGGCGAGGAAGACAGCCAAGATGACGAAATGGACCAAGACGAAATGGAAGCCGACATGGACATGGTCACGGGCGCAGATTTCCCCGACGGGCAACACAACGCAGAAGACATGCCCGTCCTGAAAGCCCTCATCCAGTCCGCCATCCCCGAGCTCATCCGCATCGCAGCCTCCCCGCCCAGCAACGACGACACCCTCCGCCTCCAAGGCCACGCCCTCTCGGCCCTCAACAACATCGCCTGGTCCGTCTCCCTAGTCGACTTCACAGCGGACCAAAACGCAGGCATCCAGAAAGCCTGGTCGCCCGTCGGCCGCACCCTCTGGCAACAAGTCGTCACGCCCATACTCGCCAGCGACACCGCAGACATCCACCTCGCGACCCAAGTCACAGGCCTCGCGTGGGCCATCGCCCGCAGCCTGCGCGGCCAAACCCCGCTCCAAGCCGACGAGCACCGCAAGTTCATCTCCCTCTACGGCGCCACCAAGTCCCTGTCGCAGGACTCGCATGACTCGCACGACCCCTTCCAGCGCCTCGGCGTCAAGTGCGTAGGCGTCCTCGGCCAGCTCGCCCTCGACCCGTGCCCCGCGGCCCGGAACCGCGAAATCGCCTCCTTCCTGCTCGCCCTGCTGGCCGGCCTACCGGATACCCCTGCCGCGGACGCCGTCGAGGCGCTCAACCAGATCTTTGACATCTACGGCGACGAGGACTTTGCGTACGACAGCGAGGTCTTCTGGGGGGAGAACTTGCTGGCGCATCTGGAGGGGGCGTTGCCCAAGGTGAGAGCCATGGTGAAGAGCGTGGATAAGAAGGCGCAGGCTGAGTTGAGGACGAGGGCCGAGGACGCGGTCATGAACTTGACGCGCTTCTTGGCGTATAAGAAGAAGCATCGGCCGCAGAATCTGACTTGCTCTTAGGCTATGAATATGGTTTTTTTTTTCTTTTTTTTTTTTCCCGGGCAAGGAGCTAGATGAATGTGTTGCCTCTACATGGCTTGTTTGGATCTTTGCAAAGAAAAGACCAAACAGGATAATTTGATTACGCTACGGCGGCATGGTCTGGATATGATTGAGGAAATGAAAAGTTGGCGTCATCAAGGCGACCTAAAAGGAAGGGTCTTTCCATAATCCATTACTGAATGAACATCATTACACAGGAAATAGAGTTCAATTCTGGGACATGATGAGCTTTGTAAGAGGATGTTGTGATTCTATTTTCATGCATTGAGCTCAAAACATTATTTGTAAAAGCACACTTATTCACCCAAGACATGCTCCCGACGACCAAGCCCGAATCAACATCGCTCAAATACACGGTATAACCCCTTCAAATTCGCCACTTCAAGTATCCCTCCGTTCATAAGTGCTTTCGTAGCCACCAACTTGGTTTTGAAGGCCGGGAAAAATATATTCTCAATCGCCCACCGCACATGCTGCCTTCTCTTCCTCACCTCCGCCGGCACGTCAGCCTCGTTCTTCCCGCTGCCCTGTCCTGGCGCGGGTGCGGCGGGCAACTGCTCAGGGACATAAAACGTTGCTAACTCGCGCAGAAACGTCTCGAAGCACGCTTTCTCTTCGGTCCAGTTGACGTTGGGTCCCAAACGTAGTAAGAACCGCGGCAGCTTTGCCAGCGGCGGGGTATACCCCTTGACCATGAGTGGGATAGAAACAAGGTCTCCAGCTGGGGAAATCTCGAGCGAGAAGTACTCCTGGAGCATCTGTCTTCGCTCAATTAGTTGAAGGGCCACTTTCTCGACAATTGCTTCCACTGGGAAATCCATATCAGAAGCGTCAAGCCTCTTCTTCTCAGCCTCAGCCGCCATTCGTAGTAGTTCCCGCAATCCCAGAGGTGGACTGAAACGGATGACGCCAAAATTTCCGAAATCAGTCACGCCCAGTTGATAAAAATACTCAAAGCACGTATGCCCATAATCAACGAGAAACAATTTTACGCCGCCTTGCATCGCCGCTAGTCTCCTGCTCTCATCCACGATGCCAACAAAGGTGTGTGTGGAGAAAATTTCAGTCAAGTCATTATGAATATTATCCCGCACCTCCTTGCGGAGCTCCTTGATACTGTTCAGTCTATAAATAGTTGTTTCTCGGTCGTCTATTGTCTCATACTCGACGTTCTCGGGCAGAGCGAGCGGCTCGTCCTCACAAATGGCTCCGTCAGCGGAGCTTTCGCCGGTGTCCGCGCGCGAGAACATGGTGGTAATCTTGCGAGCTTGAGTATCTGTTCGGACGAGATCATTTGAATTCCTTCTCTTCTTTCCCGTTACCATGAACTTGGGAGCGGGCTCATCGTCTGCGTCCATGGGTTCAGAGACTGGTTCGGCCCCAGGCAGCAGAGTTTGTGTCTTGAAGGCTCGGCTTGTGTCGACACTCGCCAGTTGTGACTCCAACTTCATGCACACAGCTTGCAATATTTCATCTTCGTTGAGGAAATGAACTTCTCGTTTTGTTGGATGGACATTAACGTCGACCCGCGCTGGATCAATGCGAAGACTGAGGTAGATGAAGGGGTGACCCCCTTTGGGAAGGAAGTTGAGGTATGTTTGTTCAAGTGCTTTCTTTATATTAGAAGACTCCACGCTTCGACTATTGATAAAGAGCAAAAACGTCGTTTTCTTTATATGGTAGTTCGCATTGGTTGCCAGGATATGCGCCTTGAAGCCCCAACGATCGTCTGCCGATTCGAATTCAATTAACTCGTTAGCTACACTGCTTCCATAGATCTGACGGATCCTGTCAACAGTGGTGGCTTGGCTTTGGATGGACAAGCTATTTGAAGCTTCCCCAGCTTTTTTGCAAGTGAACCCCACGCCTTTGCAGTGGACCGAGTACCGCCCGACCATGTCAATGATCTTGTTGAATTCCTCAGTGTGGGATCGAAATGCTCTCCTTCGAGTCGGAATGTTGAAAAACAAATCTTCTACAGTAATCTGGGTTCCTGGCCTGCCTGCGACCGCCTTGGGCTCGGCTGGTTGGCCAGGCTTTGGAGCAGCCAGCCTGCCATCTTGATAATGAGCCCTCCATGCTAGACTTGAATCCTTGGTTTTCGTTGTTACAGACAAGTGTGCAATATGACTGATGCTTGCAAGGGCCTCTCCACGAAATCCATATGTTTCAATTGAGGAAAGGTCCTCAAACGCCGTGATCTTGCTTGTAGTATGCCGTTCACACAAAACGGGCAAATCTTCTTTCTTTGACAGAAGTTAGCTGGATCGGCTTTTAGATGGCGACATTTCCGAGGCGCAAAGGTATAGTTCAAGCATGACATGCCTCAATTCCACAGCCGTTATCTGTGATTTGTAGGAGCTTTAATCCTCCATCTTTGACGAGGATCTCCAAAGCCGTCGAGCCAGCATCCACGGCATTCTCAATCAGCTCCTTGAGAGCATGTACTGGAGCGACGATGATTTCACCAGCGGCAATCTTGTTGACAACATCTGGATCCAGAGCCTGTTTTTCAAAGGCATATAATTAGCACGATGTCGTTCAATGGACACGTCGAGTGCAGCCCGAGATTGGGATAGACACGATGTTTTAGTGCCGAAGACGTCATCACACCTTGTGACTTCTCTACAGTGGATAATTAATTACCTTAATACGGCGCGCAGGTCGAGGCGGCTCAAGAGTACTATCTTCTGCTTTCCCCTTGACCCCTGCAGCGCTATCCACGTCCATTCGGTCCATGGCTCCCCTAAGTTACATGGGAAAGGCGCGCACGGCCCCAACGAGGTGAAACTAGCAAACGATACGAGGCATGAGGTCTTGTGGCTGTTACGGTATACGTTCAATTCCAGTGCTGGGAGTGAGCTGAGGACGGTTGGCTTGCATTAGACAGCGTCGATGTAACGAGAGCGTGTTGCCAGTTTGAAATTAGAATAGTAACAAAGTCGACAAAAATGATGCAGTGCCCGCAGACACAACATCTAGTCACGCCTGACTTGATTTCGGTTGTCAAAGGCCTAGCGGGGTCGAGAGCAAGTCGGTCGAGCACGGTCGGATGAAATCATCAAAATCATTTGTCACTGCGCGTGATTCAGGCAAGCGAATGTTTCGCGAGCGCACGTGATTCGCCATCAGTGCAGCATTTCTAGTACAGATTGCCCCCAAGCCCCCACACGACCGACAAACTGATTGGGAAGCTGCGCCTCTGTTGAAGTGGGCGTAGGTGGTCGCTATCCCTGTTCATCTGTCGAACCCCTGACGCCGCCTTCTTCGCCATCGGCATTCCCCGAGCGTAACTTGGTCAGTGCTCAAGACCCCGGGGGTTCCTTCTGTCAGAAGGATGACAAAATACAGGACGGTTCCTGCCAGAGAATGCGGTGGGTAGTCACTGTGCTGTATTCTGTCATCCACGTGGCTGGGAAGCAAAAGCGTACATACGCATCCTTTTGGGTGCGGTAAGACGCCATCTGGAACAGGAGTGGTGAGTACCTACCTAGGTACCTAGGTAGTAGGTATCTGCCAAGTACTAGGTAAGTACCTAGGAAATATAACAGCTATACCTAGATAATTAAAGCGGTACTTTTGATTTACACACTGAGCTCATAGTATTCAACGCAGTTGCTTATCTAACGTACCCTAAGTAGAAAGGTCTACGTACAACACACTGTATTTTACACATTCAAGCTAGTACGCGTATATCGCTAATGTGGACATTACCAAGCAAACGCCTTAACACGCTCCAAGGGATGTCGTAAACGGTCGGGTGCCTAGGTCTCAGTAGGTAGGCACCGTACCTGACCTCTGGGATACAACAGATGATACAGACCACAGTAACATGCCTCGTACAGTACGTCATATGCCTACCCAAGTACCCACACGACTCAGAGTAGGTACCAAGATACCTGCAACACGCGACAGCGGCTGGTGCAGGATGCAAAAGTCGATGCTTCCCCCACCCTGCGCAGATCCTCAAGCAAATCACCATGGAAGGGGGGAAAAAGGGGGGGGGTCCGACGTCTAACGACCGGCTCGTCATGCGGGAACGGAGCGATAGCAAAACGGGCAAAAAAAGAAAAAGAACGAGGAACTCAATCCATCCACTCGCGTCGTCGATTTTGGGCCCTCGTACAAGGAGGGAAAAGAAAAAGGAAAAGAGGAAACAAAAGGGTGACTGTCTCCACGGCAGCATCCCCAAGATGGGAAAGATGAGAGACTAGCGAGAGCAAAAGGGAAAAGAGGAACGGAAACGGCAATGGAGAGGATGACAGCCAGTCGCATTTCGAGCCCCCTCGTCCGCTTCGGAAGAAGAAGGAGGAGAATTCGCCAAAATCTCCATCTACAAGACGGTCCGCAGATTTGTGGCTCGAGCCGGTGTCGCGCTGCATTGCATTACCTGCCTGCTATCATTCGGATGGCATGTCTGGTCTTAGCTTAAGCTATCCAGATACACGCCCCCTTCCCAGGGATTGCCTTCGCTTGACTCTGCCGATCATCATCACCGATACCACCACTGCCACTGCCAGGACCACGGGTAGCGAAGTAACGCCGTTTGCAATATTTCGACCTCGGCACCCAATTGCCGCCCCCAACCAGCCGCGGTCCAGTCTATCCCCCGGTTCCCATACAGAGAGTATGTGTCTCTCGTATCGACGATGCTCGCCATGGATCTCTATCATATGAGCCAGCGTTTGAGGGCTGCCCACCACTTCCCAGTCGATGTGTGGTCACTGATCGGCCCAAATAACGAACCAAACAACCCTTACTTGTGAATTGG
>JFHB01000356.1:0-17787 GCA_000729835.1 Atkinsonella hypoxylon
ACAGTACTAATAACAGGACTAAATAACATAACTAATTCCAGCAATTCCAGGGTAGTTATAGTTGAATATAACTAGTTGTTGTTGATTGTTTTTGTTGTTTTCGATTTTTAACTGTTTTTTCGTTGCTTTTTAATTTTTCGAGTGTTTTTGTTGCTTTTATAAGCTAGCTAGAAAGCTCTAGTAACTTAATGAATTGTTGATGCTTTTGAATAGCAAGAGGCTTAGTTAGGCCATCTGCTAGCATCTAATTCGTATCAATATAACTAACCTTAGCTATACCTTTACGAATCTTTTCCCTAATGTAGTTAAACTTCTGTTAAAAATAAGCTACCCTGTATAGCCTATTTTTATGCCTACTAGTTGCTCTATCACGTGACCCTTATTAGGTCTTGTTACGTTGATTTTTAGTAGATATATCGCTGTTACTAGATGCGAAACATCTAGAATTGACTAAGGCAAAGTTGCCTAACCTATAGTCAACTTTAACTGCGATTTTCTCTACAACTAGCAATAGTAGAAATTCAAGAAGTATACCATTCGAAAGCTAAGAATTAGGGCTATTTAATGGTATAATTGTTGGATAGAGTTGCTTATAAGGGTTACTTATTATTAGTGGAATTTGTTAAATTGTGCATATAAACGTCTCGTTTGTATAGCTGTAAGTCGATTTTTTTGTTTTTATATAGTAAATCTTTTTGCAGAAATTATAAAGTAGCCTACAAGCCCCTTCTAGCGACTATAGCCTGCTGATATAGTTAGAGGGTCTATAAGGGACTGGAAAGATTTAAGATCCTACCCTTACTAAGTTTGTTATAGCGCTCTTAATATAAAGATACTACTATTACAGTTATCTATTGCCTCTACGTGATCTATACTATACACTACAGCTTAATTTAGGCTGCTGCTGCTTCTACTATATAATAATTGCTAGGAGCAATTACAGGTGCTAAATATAAGAGACCACTACCCTCTTCTATCTAGTCCTGTAATCCCTATTATTTTCAATAGGTTATAAGCCCGGAAGACCTATCTGCAAGCTGTTAGCCCGCTGAAATCTACTATTGTGTACTGTATTACCCACTAGAAGCTATATTAAGACCTGCGCTAGCAGCTATTGCTGCTATTAGTAGCTTGCTGGAAGCTATTAATACCTACTGCACATATATCGCTAGCCACTATACTAGTGTTTTTATTCTGCCTACCCTGTGCCTCCTGCACTCTATACACCCTATGTATACACACTTTTAAAGCTATTCTTAATAGCTAGGTTCTATCGTTGCGTAACATTAAAATATATATATCTGCACACATTATATTTGCATTGCGAATCGTTTTATTAGGCACTGCTTAATCAATTATTTCCATTAAGAAATAAGCTTAGCGCTGCACTGCATCGCTTGTTGTTGTACTGTTATCTTGTATATTGTGCACCCTATGCACCTCTGTTAGTAGCTATACTACAATTTGTAGTGCACGCCTAACAGCTCTTGTTGCAGATATTCCTGTGTTTTTAGTTGCAGAATCAATTTATATAGTAATCCCACTGGTTGGGATTTTGAAGTAGGAATTAGCTAGATATCCCTAAATTGGCTGTGCCTAGGTCTCCACTGATTTATTAGAACCTAATTGGAGAAGAATCTCCTAAATTTTTTAGCTAAAAATAGCTAGCACCTGTGTTTTGTGCCCCTCGCGACCGCTTGTCAATCTAGTCTGCTATACAAATTGTATGCGCATACAGATCGCGATATAACGCAGCCTTTAGAGCCCGTTATACCTATTACGAAAGAAATTGGAGAAAAATCTCAGTATAATTTCTGAAGATATAGGACACTTCTAGCCTATATTTAGTAAGAATTATTACTGTTATTTACTACTATTTCCACTGTAATTTAGGCTATAATTAGCTATAAAGAGCGTTAAAATAGCTATATTTTAAACCCTTAAAATAGCACCAAAAGGAACAGGCAAGGGAAAGAGCACAAGCCCTGAACAGGGTAGTGGTTCTAGTACACTAGCTACAGCTGCTACTAGCTTTCCTGGTCCAGCAAGGTCCCCCCCTCAGCCAGTAGATTCCTCTTCTAATAAAGAAGATTATACAGCTGAGAAGGCTCTAAAGGAAGCTAGATTAGCTTCTAAAAGAGTAGTGCAAGTCTATAATGTTTAAGCTAATCTAAAAGCTTAAATAGATAAGCAACAAGAGACCCTAAATAGATTTATTAGGTATAGTGAAGCAAAACAAAGCTAAAATAAAGGTAATATAGCTAATTTACTAAGTAAATTAGATACTATAATTACATCTATAGGTAATCTCTCTATAGGGTCTCCTAAAGCAGATTCTGTTACTTCTAAGACTTCTAAAGTCTCTTTTAAAGTCCCTAAACCTTCTAGTTCCTCTAATAGTGCTACTTTTCTGCCTGCTTTTAATAAAGGCACTATAAAAGAGTTAAATAAGAAGGTCCACTCTATTCTAGAGGCTGCTAAGCTAAAAGGCCCTAAAAATTTTAAATAGTAGAAGTAAGCTTTAACTATTTAATTTAGGGCACTAGAATTCCCTTAATTTATTAATAATCCTAGTATAGCTAGTACATTAGTAGATTTAGAGCAAGCTATTATCCTTATAATTATAAGAGATAGTTGCTAATCTAGACCTTAAGCTACTATAAGCTAGCATAAGTCCCCTGTAGATGCCTATAACGTTCTAGTTAGGCAGTATTTGTAGAGTGCTAAAATATAACGTAGTACGCTATATACTAGTTATTACAACTTATTGTTTTTAAACTATAAGGGATCTTTAGAGGCCTTTAATGCTGAATTTAATAATTTACTAGCTAGATTACAGCTCTATAGTGTAGCTATTAATCCTATTAACTAGGTAAATTATTATATTAATGCTTTAAAGAAGACCTTCCCTAGCTAGGCTGAAAGGCAGCGATATTCTATTAGAGCTGCTAGAGCACAAGGTCTATCTGTAAAAATGCTGAATTTACAGTTCCTTATAGCTAACTTATTAGAAGAACAAAGAGATAAAAGCTCCTCTATATCTAAGGCTCTTAGTTATAAAGCTTCTAACTCTAATAGTTCTAATAATAATAATAAAGCTAACTAAGGAAAGAATCCTCCTAATTAGAAGAAGAATTCCGATTCTAATTCTAACGATTCTAATGCCTTTAAAGAAAAAGATTAAGATAAAGCCTCTAAGAATAAGAAGAAGTAGAAGGGCTAAAGAAGAAGTAACAAAAACTCTAGGAATAAGGATGGAGAAGCTGCTTTTACTATAGGTTGTTATAACCTATCTACTAGCAACCAGGATACTATAGATTCCGATAGTGAATCTAGCAGTTCTAGTAGTAATAATTCTTACGATTTAGATATAGAATCCACTACTAGTGATACTAGTACTACTAGTAATAATACCCCTTCTTTTAACTATTCTAATAGAATAATTAAAAACTCCTTACTATACAATACAGGTTCTACCTGTTATATAGTTAACAATAAGGCATTTTTTAGGACTTTTAAGCCTATAAAAAAGGGTAAAACCGCGCCTATTGCTACTGGAGGAGGTTCTATTTATCCTAAAAGACAGGGAACTGCTGTATTCTAGGTACTAGTTAGTACAAATCCAGCTAAATACAGGCCTTTAGCTCTAAAGGATGCTCTATATTGCCTAGGTTTAGATACTAACCTAATTAGTGGTCTAAAGCACTATTTAATAGGGGGCACTCTCCTTAGAAATTAGCTATTTCTAGCTAATAGAAGCTGCTGTAGGCTTCTAAATCCTAAAAAGTATAGTTTCTTTCTACAGCTTAAGGGGCAAGAGACCCCTAGAGTGTGTAAAAACCACGCTAATCTCTTTTATATAGGATTTCTAGCTAGCAATAGTTATAATAGCAGTTATAATGCTAGTTATTCTATAGAGGTTTAAATCCCTTAACAGCCTAGTTTTAATCCAGAGGAATATAGCTAAATTGAGGAATTATTTAATTTTAAAGAAGATAATACCAATAATAATGCTATAGTGCTATTAGCCCTAGTTCCTAAACGGGCTTCTAGTTAGATTCCTTCTAATAACAGGGATTTAGAAGGTCTAAATCCTAAGTTGCTGGATATTGGAGGAAATAGCCGTCTAGATCCCTTAAATAAGGCCTGTAGTTCTTAAGAGATCTAGCAAGATAGGGAGCAACAGGAAGCTAGCTCTAATAATAATTCTAGTAGTAATTCTCCTATTACTGCTTCTTCTTCCTATAAGAAGCTCCTAGAATTAGCTGCTACTTAGTATATTAGATTAGGGCATATAGAACTCCCTTTACTAAAGAAGACTACTTCTATTACTAAAGGTATTCCTAATTTTATAAAAATTAAGGAAAAGGATTTTAACTGCCTAGCTTGCAACTAAGCTAAAGCTGTTAGAAGACCTAGCAAGCATACTATTCCTAACCCCTCTAGATATTTAGATATTATAGAGGGAGATACCGTTAAAATAGAGCCTATACTGCACAATAAGAGGCCTCTAGTTCTTTTTCTAATTAATAGAAAATTACAGTATAAGTGGTCTTTTAATCTAGCTAATAAAGAGGGTTTTACTCTCTATAGCTGTATTAAAGACTTCTTTAAGGAATTAAAAAACTAGTATAACTGCTACCCTAAACACCTTTATTTTAATAGTAGTACAGAAATTAATACTAGGTTGCAAGCTTAGCTATCTTCTAAGGGTATTTGCTTTAGCACCTCTTGCCTCTATATTTATAAATAGAATAGGCTAATAGAGAGAGCTATAAGGGTACTTCTAGACCGTTTGTGTGCTACCCTACAGTAGTTATAATTACCTCTATATCTATAGTCTTATATCCTTCCTGCTATAGTGGATTTAGTTAATACTACTGCGAATAGTACTAAACTACTAAGTCCTAAACAGCTATATTTAGCTAATTTAGAGCCTTCTAAGACCTATAAGCCTAATTTTTCCAAAATTAGAGCTATAGGCTCCTATTGCGAAGTTCTAATCCTATTAGAACAGAGATCTAGGTTGCAGAAGCTAGCTAAAAGAACTATTCCTAGTAGACTTTTAGCTACACTAGGTTCTAATATATATCTAATATATATTCCCTCTAAACGAGCTGTTATAAAGACTAGCTTCGTTAAAATTATAGAAGGAATAGGTTCTATTTTATAGGGTATCCCTAAGGTTCCTATTAGTTCTATAGTAGATAATCCTTTAGAGGGAGAAATTGATAACTAGCAATTAGTGGATAATTATACTCCTAAGTATCCTTATCCTAGTTATCTAGATGTACTAAATTATCTACTAGAACCTGTAGATTAAGCTCTTCTACTAAGCAACTCTATAGAAGCTATAGAGGCCCCTAAAGCCCCTATACCTATAGAAACACCTATAGAAGCTACTATAGAAGCTGAAGCTAATGCTAATGCTATAGATTTAGATAGAGATATATTTTCCTTAATTAAGGATCTATGCTTTAAGGCAAGGACTAAAGCAGCTATTACTTCTAATAGTAATAAGAATAAACTTCCTAACACGTAGAAGCAAGCCCTAAAAAGCTCTACTAAGCAGCATTAGATAGAAGCTACCTATAGCGAATTTAAGCAGCTATTAGCTGCTGGAACCTTTAAATTTATAGGGAAAGACTAAGTACCTAAGGGCTAAAGAGTTCTAAAGAATAGGCTTATCTATAGGCTAAAAAAGGATAAAGAAAATAATCCTATTAAATATAAGGCCTGCCTTATTGCTAAGGGATTTATATAAATAGAAGGTTAAAACTATCTAGAGACCTTTACTGCAACTAGTATTCCTCCTAGCTAGCGTATATTATTAGCTCTTACAGCTTTTAATAACTAAGAAGTTGAGCAAATCGACTTTATAGGAGCGTTTTTAAATAGCAAGCTAAAAGAAGCTATTTATATAGAAATCCTAGATAGATTCATTAAATTTGCAGAGCAAGCATTGCTATTAGTAGCTAAGCTACTAAAAAGCTGTAATTATAGGCCTTCTAAAGACTAGGTAATTAAGCTAGAAAAATCCCTCTATGGTTTAAAGCAAAGTCCTAGAGAATAGCAGCAAATTCTAATAGAATTACTTTAAAAGTATAGATTTAAACCTCTTATATTAGACCTAGCAGTCTTTTATAACCTAGCTACATCTACGTATATTGCTACTTACGTAGATAACTGTCTTCTAATTAGTCTAAATCTAAGCTATATTAATAAGCTAAAGAAGCTATTATATAAAGCTTATCCAATAGAAGATAGAGGACCAGCAGAATTCTTTCTAGGCGTTTAAATCACCTGTAATAGGTCTAAAAGGTCTATTAAAATCTATTAATCTCAATATATCCTTAAAGCCCTAGAGAGATTCAAAATGCTAGATGCTAAGCCGGCTTCTATCCCTATACAGCTAGGGATTCTAAAGCAACTAGTTATAAAACTTCTCTTAAAATCCGATTATAAGCTTTATTAGAGCATAATAGGCACTATAATATACCTAATGTTGCTAACTAGGGCTAATATTGCTTTTTCCGTTTAGTAGCTATCAACCTTTCTAGCTAAGCCCTATATAGAGCACCTAAACGCCTCTAAGTACCTCCTAAGGTACTTAAGTGGTACTAGAAGCTTTGCTATTATTTATAAGCATTCTAGTTTACACCCTATAGGGTCCTCTTCTAAAGCTTCTAGCTCTAAAGAAGTACTTAAGACCCTCCTTAGTTATTGCAATAGCGATTTTGCTAGTAATAAAACCTCTTCTAAATCAACCTATACTTATCTATATAAGCTAGCTAGTGGACCTATTAGCTAGAAATTAAAGAAAGCTAGTACTATTGCTCTTTCTACATTAGAAGCAGAATCTAATGCATTATCTAAAGCTATAAGGGAATTAGAGTAGCTCTATAGCCTTTTTAAGGAGATAAAGCTACCTTTAACCCCTCCTATTCCTATTAGGTGTAATAATTAAGGCGCTATAGTTACTGCTTACAACCTAACGTTATATAGTAGAACTAAGCACACCCTTTTAAAGTTTAACTACATTAGGGAAAAGATTCGTAAAGGTATAGCTAAGGTTAGTTATATTAATATAAATTAGATGCTAGTAGATAGCCTAACTAAGCCTCTTGCTATTTAAAAGCATTAACAATTCATTAAGTTACTAGAGCTTTTTAGCTAGCTTATAAAAGCAATAAAAACACTTAAAAAATCGAAAAGCAACGAAAAAACAGTTAAAAATCGAAAACAACAAAAACAATTAACAATAACTAGTTATATTTAACTATAACTACTCTAGAATTGCTGAAATTAGTTATGTTATTTAGTTCTATTATTAGTACTATATTTCGTTAGTTAATTCTAACTTAGATATCCTTTAAAGGAGCTAAGTTGCTTATAGAACTAGTTACTTCTTACATTTCTAGAGGGAGTGTTAAAAATAAGCTACCCTATATAGCCTATTTTTATGCCTACTAGTTGCTCTATTATGTAACCCTTATTAGGTCTTATTACGTTAATTTTTAGTAGAGATATCGCTGTTACTAGATGCAAAACATCTAGAATTGACTAAGGCAAAGTTGCCTAACCTATAGTTAACTTTAACTGCGATTTTCTCTACAACTAGCAATAGTAGAAATTTAAGAAGTATACTATTTAAAAGCTAAGAATTAGGGCTATTTAATAGTATAATTGTTAGATAGAGTTGCTTATAAGGGTTACTTATTATTAGTGGAATTTGTTAAATTGTGTATATAGGCTTCTTGTTTGTATAGCTGTGAGTTGATTTTTTTGTTTTTATATAGTAAATCTTTTTGCGGAAATTATAAAGTAGTCTATAAGCCTCTTCTAGCAACTACAGCCCGCTAATATAGTTAGAGGGTCTATAAGGGACTGGAAAGATTCGAGATTCTACTCTTACTAAGTTCGTTACAGCGCTCTTAATATAAAGATACCACTATTACAGTTATATATTGCCTCTACGTGATCTATACTATACACTACAGCTTGATTTAGGCCGCTGCTGCTTCTACTACGTGATAATTGCTAGGAGCAATTACAGGTGCTAAATATAAGAGACCACTACCCTCTTCTATCTAGTCCTGTAATCCCTATTATTTTCAATAACTTCAAAAGGGTGTGCTTAGTCCTACTATGCAACGTTAGGTTGTAAGCAGTAACTATAGCGCCTTAATTATTACACCTAATAGGAATAGGAGGGGTTAAAGGTAGCTTTATCTCCTTAAAAAGGCTGTAGAGCCACTCTAATTCCCTAATAGCTTTAGATAATGCATCGAATTCTGCTTCTAATGTAGAAAGAGCAATAGTACTAGCTTTCTTTGATTTCCAGCTAATAGGTCCACCAGCTAGCTTATATAGATAAGCATAGGTTGATTTAGAAGAGACTTTATCACCAGCAAAATCGCTATTGTAATAACTAAGGAGGGTCTTAAGTACTTCTTTATAACTAATAGAACTATTAGAAGCTTTAGAAGAAGACCCTATAGGGTGTAGACTAGAACGCTTATAAATAATAGCAAAGCTTCTAGTACCACTTAAGTACCTTAGGAGGTGCTTAGAGGCGTTTAGGTGCTCTATATAGGGCTTAGCTAGGAAGGTTGATAGCCACTGAACGGAAAAGGCAATATCAGCCCTAGTTAGCAACATAAGATACATAATAGTACCTATAATGCTCTAATAAAGCTTATAATTGGATTTTAAGAGAGGTTTTATAACTAGTTGCTTTAGAATTCCTAGCTGTATAGGGATAGAAGCCGGCTTAGCATCTAGCATTTTGAATCTTTCTAGGGCTTTAAGGATGTATTAAGATTGATGGATTTTAATAGACCTTTTAGACCTATTATAGGTGATTTAAACGCCTAGAAAGAATTCTGCTGGTTCTCTATCTTCTATTAGATAAGCTTTATGTAATAACTTCTTTAGCTTGTTAATATAGCTTAGATTTAGACCAATTAGAAGACAGTTATCTACGTAAGTAGCAATATACATAGATGTAGCTGGGTTATAAAAGACTGCTAGGTCTAATATAAGAGGTTTAAATCTATGCTTTTAAAGTAATTCTGTTAGAATTTGCTGCTATTCTCTAGGACTTTGCTTTAAACTATAGAGGGATTTTTCTAGCTTAATTACTTAGTCTTTAGAAGGCCTGTAATTACAGCTTTTTAGTAGCTTAGCTACTAATAGCGATACTTGCTCTGCAAATTCAACGAATCTATCTAGGATTTCTATATAAATAGCTTCTTTTAGCTTGCTATTTAAAAACGCTTCTATAAAGTCGATTTGCTTGACTTCCTAGTTATTAAAAGCTGCAAGAGCTAATAATATACGCTAGCTAGGAGGAATACTAGTTGCAGCAAAGGTCTTTAGGTAATCTTAACCTTCTATTTACATAAATCCCTTAGCAACAAGGCGGGCCTTATATTTTAAAGGATTATTTTCTTTATCCTTTTTTAGCCTATAGATAAGCCTATTCTTTAGAACTCTTTAGCCCTTAGGTACTTAGTCTTTCCCTATAAATTTAAAGGTTCCAGCAGCTAATAGCTGCTTAAATTCGCTATAGGTAGCTTCTATCCAATGCTGCTTAGCAGAGCTTTTTAGGGCTTGCTTCTATATATTAGGAAGTTCATCCTTATTACTATTAGAAGTAATAGCTGCTTTAGTCCTTGCCTTAAAGCATAGATCCTTAATTAAGGAAAATATATCTCCATCTAAATCTATAGCATCAGCATTAGCTTTAGCTTCTATAGGTTCTATATTAGCCTAAGGGGCTTCTATAGATATAGGGGCTTTAGGGGCCTCTATAGCTTCTATAGGGTTGCTTAGTAGAAGAGCTTAATCTACAGGTTCTAGTGGATAATTCAGCACATCTAGATAACTAGGATAAGGATACTTAGGAGTATAATTATCTTCTAATTGCTGCTAGTTATCGATTTCTCCCTCTAAAGGATTATCTACTATAGAACCAATAGGAACCTTAGGGATACTCTATAAAATAGGACCTATTTCTTCTATAATTTTAACAAAGCTAGTCTTTATAATAGCTCGTTTAGAGGGGATATATATTAGATATATATTAGAATCTAGTGTAGCTAAAAGTCTACTAGGAATAGTTCTTTTAGCTAGCTTCTGCAACCTAGATCTCTATTCTAATAGGATTAGAACTTCGCAATAGGAGCCTATAGCTCTAATTTTAGAAAAATTAGGCTTATAGGTCTTAGAAGGCTCTAAATTAGCTAAATATAGCTGTTTAGGACTTAGTGGTTTAGTACTATTCGCAGTAGTATTAACTAAATCCACTATAGCAGAAAGGATATAAGACTATAGATATAGAGGTAATTATAACCACTATAGGGTAGCACGCAAACGGTCTAGAAGTACCCTTATAGCTCTCTCTATTAGCCTATTCTATTTATAAATATAGGGGTAAGAGGTGCTAAAGTAAATACCCTTAGAAGATAGCTAAGCTTGCAACCTAGTATTAATTTCTGTACTACTATTAAAATAAAGGTGTTTAGGGTAGCAGTTATACTGGTTTTTTAATTCCTTAAAGAAGCCTTTAATATAGCTATAGAGAGTAAAACCCTCTTTATTAGCTAGATTAAAAGACCACTTATACTGTAATTTTCTATTAATTAGAAAAAGAACTAGAGGCCTTTTATTGTACAGTATAGGCTCTATTTTAACGGTATCTCCCTCTATAATATCTAAATATCTAGGGGGGTTAGGAATAGTATGCTTGCTAGGTCTTCTAACAGCTTTAGCTTAGTTGTAAGCTAGGCAGTTAAAATCCTTTTCCTTAATTTTTGTAAAATTAGGAATACCTTTAGTAATAGAAGCAGTCTTCTTTAGTAAAGGGAGTCCTATATGCCCTAATCTAACGTGCTAAGTAGCAGCTAATTCTAGGAGCTTCTTATAGAAAGAAGAAGTAGTAATAGGAGAATTACTACTAGAATTATTATTAAAGCTAGCTTCCTGTTGCTCTCTATCTTGCTAGATCTCTTAAGAACTACGGGCCTCGTTTAAGGGATCTAGACAGCTATTTCCTCCAATATCCAGCAACTTAGGATTTAGACCTTCTAAATCCCTATTATTAGAAGGAATCTAACTAGAAGCCCGTTTAGGAACTAGGGCTAATAGCTCTATAGCATTGTTATTAGTATTATCTTCTTCTTCTTTAAAATTAGATAATTCTTTAATTTAGCTATATTCCTTAGGATTAAAACTAGGCTGTTAAGGGATTTAAACCTCTATAGGATAACTAGCATTATAACCGCTATTATAACTATTGCTAGTAAATCCTATATAAGAGAGATTTACGTGGTTTTTACACACTCTAGAGGTCTCTTGCCCCTTAAGCTGTAAGAAGAAACTATACTTTTTGGGATTTAGAAGCCTACAGCAGCTTCTATTAGCTAGAAATAGCTAATTTCTAAGGAGAGTGCCCCCTATTAAATAGTGCTTTAGACCACTAATTAGGTTAGTATCTAAACCTAGGTAATATAGAGCATCCTTTAGAGCTAAAGGCCTATATTTAGCTGGATTTATACTAACTAGTACCTAGAATACAGCAGTTCCCTGTCCTTTAGGATAAATAGAACCTCCTCTAGTAGCAATAGGCGCGGTTTTACCCTTTTTTATAGGCTTAAAAATCCTAAAAAATGCCTTATTATTAACTATATAATAGGTAGAACCTATATTGTATAGTAAGGAGTTTTTAATTATTTTATTAGAATAGTTAAAAGAAGGGGTATTATTACTAGTAGTACTAGTATTACTAGTAGTGGATTCTGTATCTAAATCGTAAGAATTATCACTACTAGAACTGCTAGAATCATTAGATTCTATAGTATCCTAGTTGCTAGTAGATAGGTTATAACAACCTATAGTAAAAGCAGCTTCTCTATCCTTATTCCTAGAGTTTTTGTTACTTCTTCTTCGGCCCTTCTACTTCTTCTTATTCTTAGAGGCTTTATCTGTATCTTTAGAGGCATTAGAATTATTAGAATTAGAATCGTTAGAATTCTTCTTCTAATTGGGAGGATTCTTTCCTTAATTAGCCTTATTATTATTAGAACTATTAGAAGCCTTATAACTAAGAGCTTTAGATATAGAGGAGCTTTTATCTCTTTGTTCTTCTAATAAATTAGCTATAAGGAACTGTAAATTTAGCATTTTTACAGATAGACCTTGTGCTCTAGTAGCTCTAATAGAATATTGCTGCCTTTTAGCCTAGCTAGAGAAGGTCTTCTTTAAAGCATTAATATAATAATTTACCTAGTCAATAGGATTAATAGCTACACTATAGAGCTGTAATCTAGCTAGTAAATTATTAAATTTAGCATTAAAGGCCTCTAAAGATCCCTTATAGTTCGAAAACGATAAGTTGTAATAACTAGTATATAGCGTACTACGTTGTATTTCAGCACTCTGCAAATATTGCCTAACTAGAACGTTATAGGCATCTATAGAGGACTTATGCTAGCTTATAGCAGCTTAAGGTCTAGATTAGCAACTATCTCTTATAATTATAAGGATAATAGCTTGTTCTAAATCTACTAAAGTACTAGCTATACTAGGATTATTAATAAATTAAGGGAATCCTAGTGCCCTAAATTGAATAGTTAAAGCTTACTTCTACTGTTTAAAATTTTTAGGGCCTTTTAGCTTAGCAGCCTCTAGAATTAAGTGGATCTTCTTATTTAGCTCTTTTATAGTGCCTTTATTAAAAGCAGGCAGAAAAGTAGCACTATTAGAACTAAAAGGTTTAGGGGCTTTAAAAGAGACTTTAGAAGCTCTTTTAGAAGTAATAGGATCTACTACCTTAGAGGGAGACCCTATTAAGAGATTACCTATAGATGTAATTATAGTATCTAATTTACTTAGTAAATTAGCTATATTACCTTTATTTTAGCTTTATTTTGCTTCACTATGCCTAATGAATCTATTTAGGGTCTCTTGTTGCTTATCTATTTAAGCTTTTAGATTAGCTTAAACATTATAGACTTACAATACTCTTTTAGAAGCTAATCTAGCTTCTTTTAGAGCCTTCTTAGCTATATAATCTTCTTTATTAGAAGAGGAATCTACTAGCTAAGGGGGGGATCTAGCTGGACTAGGAAAGCTAGTAGCAGCAGCTGGATTAGCTAGTGTACTAGAACTACTACCCCGTTTAGGGCTTGTGCTCTTTCCTTTGCCTGTTCCTTTTAGTGCTATTTTAAGGGTTTAAAAAGTAGCTAATTTAACGCTCTTTTATAGCTAATTATAGCTAAATTACAGTAGAAATAGTAGTAAATAACAGTAATAACCTCTACTAGATATTAATAGATTGCTCTATTATAGGCCTAGAAGTGCCCTATATCTTTAGAAATTATACTAAGATTTTTCTCTAATTTCTTTCGTAATAGGTATAACGGGCTCTAAAGGCTGCATTGTATTGCGATCTGTATATACATACAATTTGTATAGCAGACTAGATTAACAAGCAGTCGCGAGGGGCATAAAACATAGGTCCTAGCTATTTTTAGCTAAAAAATTCAGGAGATTCTTCTCCAATTAGGTTCTAACAAATTAGTGGAGACCTAAGCACAGCCAATTTAGGGATATCTAGCTAATTTCTACTTTAAAATCCTAACTAGTGGGATTACTACATAAATTAATTCTGTAACCGAAAACACAGGAATATCTAACAGCAACAAGAGCTGTTAGGCGTGCACTACAAATTGTAGTATAGCTACTAATAGAGGTGCATAGGGTGCACAATATAACAACAATAACAAGCGATGTAGTGCAGCGCTAAGCTTATTTCTTAATAGAAATAATTAATTAGGTAGTGCCTAATAAAACAATTCGCAGTGCAAATGTAATGTGTGTAGATATATATATTTTAATGTTGCGCAACAATAGAACCTAGCTATTAAGAATAGCTTTAAAAGTGTGTATGTATAGGGTGTATAGAGTGCAGGAGGTATAGGGTGGGCAGAATAAAAACACCAGTATAGTAGCTAGCGATGTATGTGCAGCAGGTATTAATAGCTTCCAGCAAGCTACTAATAGCAGCAATAGCTGCTAGCGCAGGTCTTAATATAGCTTCTAGTGGGTAATACAGTACACAATAGTAGATTTCAGCGGGCTAACAGCTTGCAGATAGGTCTTCCGGGCTTATAACCTATTGAAAATAATAGGGATTACAGGACTAGATATCTAAGAGGGTAGTAGTCTCTTAGATTTAGCACCTATAATTGCTCCTAGCAATTATTACGTAGTGGAAGCAGCAGCGGCCTAAATTAAGCTGTAGTGTATAGTATAGATTACGTAGAGGCAGTAGATAACTATAATAATAGTGGTATCTTATATTAAGAGCGCTATAACGAATAAGTAAGGGTAAGATCTTAAATCTTTCTAGTCCCTTATAGACCCTCTAACTATATTAGTAGGCTGTAGTTGCTAGAAGAGGCTTATAGGCTACTTTATAATTTCCGCAAAAAGATTTACTATATAAAAACAAAAAAATCAACTTATAGCTATATAAACGAGACACCTATGTGCACAATTTAACAAATTCCACTAATAACAAGCAACCCTTATAAGCAACTCTATCCAACAATTATACTATTAGATAGCCCTAATTCTTAGCTTTTAAATAGTATACTTCTTGAATTTCTACTATTGCTAGTTGTAGAGAAAATCGCAGTTAAAGTTAACTATAGGTTAGGTAACTTTGCCTTAGTCGATTCTAGATGTTTTGCATCTAGTAACAGCGATATCTCTACCAAAAATCAACGTAACAAGACCTAATAAGGGTCACGTGATAGAGCAACTAGTAGGCATAAAAATAGGCTATACAGGGTAGCTTATTTTTAACAATAATATTTATTGTAATAAAGGTATTATTTCTATGCCTAAAGACTAGTATATAAGAGTAAATCTAGTAAATAAATAGTAGAAGCAGCTAAAACCTATCTAAATCTACCTACTAGAAGCTAAAGATAAAGCTAAATTAGATAAGGTTTATAATAAGCTATATTTAAGTAGAAAAATATTATATTTAAACAACTTAGTAGCTATAGTTTACCTAGCCTTTATAGTGTAAATTAAAACCTTAATAGAAAGGAAAGAATAAGTTATAGTTAATATAAAGCTACTTAATAGTGTAGTAATGCTAAATGTATACCTCTTACTAGATTAATTAGATATTATAGTAGATATATATAGTAAGAAGATGTTTTTACTCTTTAATATATTAGGGTTTTTCTACTAGCTTTCTATAAGATAAAAGCATTAATCTTATATAGTAGTAATATTAAAATAAAGATTAAAAGCATTAAATATAGCGCTTATAGGCTTTAAGAATGCACTAGCTTTTACTTAATAGTATATAGACTAATTATTTTAAAAGCATTAATATTTTATATAAATCTATATTAATAACATTATTATATTCTTTAACTCTACTAAAGACTACCTTATATACCTTAATATAGTCTTATTAATTCTAGAGAAAAATAAGTTAATAATAGCTATAAAGAAGTTATTTATAGACTACTTAGCTATTTAGCTGTTAGGTTTTATTATTAATAGTAATAGAATTACTAATATAAATAATAAACTAAAAGCTTTTTAAAAACTTAAGTTTTTAGTAAATCTTTTAAATCTAAAGACCTTTATTAATATAGCTAGCTTTTTATAGAAAAGTATTCTATAGTTTAATATATAAATTTACTTACTATAGAAATAAAAGACTACTTTACTATAAAAGCTTTATAAAAAAAGCTTAGCTAATAGTTTACTTAAACTAATATACTAAAAAAAAGCTTAAGAAGTAATGTTTTTACTAAAACCTAAAAAAAAGAAAGTATTCTAAGAGGTAAAAGTATACTTTAATAAAAATACTATTTTATAGCACTATAACTCTAGTAAGTATTTATTCTTTAAAGTTAATACTTATAAGGAAGAATTTAGGCTCTTTATCTTTTAGCTTATAGATAAATAGAATAGTTATAGTATATTTAATAAAGACATTAAAAATAACTAGCTTTAACTAATTCTTTTTCTCTTAAGATATACTTTTAACCTAAAGAAATATTATAGATTAACTAAGGTAAAAGTAGCTATAATTATATAAAGTGTTTAAAAACTATAGAAAATAGTTTAATTTAACTACTACACTATTAATATTATTATAGACTACTTATTAGTAAAAAGGATTATTAAATATACCTTACTTACTACAATAGATCTAGATAAAGCTAACCTAAAATTAGCTAAAGTAGCTAATTATTTATTACAATTTAACCTAAGAGTTTTCTATATACTAAAAGTACTAAATATAGTGCTAAATATACTCTTTAGGTTGCTAGTTATAGTTTTATACTAAAAGAAGGCTTATAATAGTAAATTTAATAAGCTTAATATAAGTATATTTTTTACTAAAGAATATAGTGCTATAGCAGTATTAAATAAAGGTTTAAAAGAGGAAATTATTTAAGGCTATAGTTTTAATTTAAAGCTTAGTAGAATTATAGAAGGTATTAAGGACTTTTATAAAAAGTAGGCTTAATAAAATTAATAATAAAGACTAAGGATTTTACTATATAAATAGGCCCTATAAGACAATAGGCTTTTATACTATTATAATAGAAAAGGTCTATTTTAACTAAATATACCTATAAAGGTTGTAGAATTTATTCTTAAAATAGTCTATAACAATTAAAACTATTTTAGTACCTATAGAATAGTAGTAGAATTGTAAGCAGTTTACTTTCTATAAATATATAAGTAGATTTAAACCTATATTACTTACTGCTATACCTATAAAGAAAACGCAATTAACTATTATAAGCTGTTAAAGGAATTAAGGTTATTAGAGTTAGTTTTAATGCTTTTCTATATAATTTTACTTAATTTTATTACTAATATACCTAAAGTTAGCTTAATAAACACTCTATAGCAAAAAGATAGATATAGTTTCTATAACTTACTATATTTAGTAAATTACTTATTTAGTAAGTAAATAATCCTTATACTTAAGTATACAATATATACAGTAGAAATTTAGGTAGAACTACTCTTATAGATACTATATTTATTAAACTAAAGCCTTTTTAAGTAGATTATAAGTAACTAAAATCTAAAGTTTATTTCTAATATCTAAAGAAGTATATTTACCTAAATTAAAAGTAAATTGCTTATAGCTATAGCTTACTACCTATAGATAAATAGAACAGCTAAATAGAAAAATTAAATAGTTATTATTACTATTTAATACTATATAGTTATAAATCTAAATATACTATAGACTATAATACTTCTAGTACTATAGCACTAACTTAATAATATAGTAGCAGCTAGTATAGAGATTTCTTTTAATAAACTTATATATAGTTTCTAACTAGCTACTATTGTTAATTTAATCTAGTTAAATAATATTCTTAGCAATAGAATAGATATAAGTAATATAGCTATACTTTAGAAGCTATACTAGTAAGAGGTAGAAATAGCTATTAGTATAGTAAATACCTTAAATAAGATTAAATATAACGCTTAGTATAAATCTATTAACATTAAAGTAGAGAATATAGTTTACCTATAATTATACTAAGGATATATACTTCTAGGAAAGCTAAAAAAGAAATAGTCTTCTTAATAAATAAAGCTATATAAAGTTTTTATAAAAGTAAGCTTATTATTATTTTACTTAGATTTCTTACTAGATTTATATATATACTTAGTAGTATTAGTAGCTTACCTTTAGAAGCTAAAATAGAGTAAGAACTC
>JFHB01000357.1:0-17772 GCA_000729835.1 Atkinsonella hypoxylon
ACTACTTAAGGTAAAGTGCTTTATTATATAGTTTAACTTTAAATATCTTAGCTATATAGATAGCTTTTACTTAGTATAAGTAGTTAGCTGCCTTTATACTATTTAGTTTAATAATTAAAGAGGCTTTTATTATAGTTACTCTTAGTTTCTAAACTATTACCTTAGTAATACTTAAGCTATTTTTTATTTCTAGGTTTTATATAATTTCTTCTTTAGTAATTTCTATAGTATAGTAAGTTAGGAAATTCTTAATAATAATACTATAGATTTTACACTATAGAGCTACTCTTTAGCTAAAGGAGGCTTTAAGCTATCTCTATTTCTCTTTATATAGTTTAGCTATCTCTTTAAACGTAATAACTATATCTTTACTATATAGATATTTTACTGCTACAGTAGTGCTTTACTTAGTAGTATAGTTAACTACTTTAATTATCTTAGTTAAGCTTCTGTTTTTTAAGAGCTTAAGGATTATATCTTCTTAAATAATTATTTTATAGTACTATTATAGAGAGACTAGAAGAGTGCTTAAGCAGCTAGTAGTTATAGTTATTACTAGTGCTGTATTATAGGCTATAATATTTACCTAAGTTAAATTCCCTTTAGCGCTAGCCTAAAGGGTCTTTTTAACTGCTTTTTTAACTACTCTTTTAAGGTTTTTAGCTGTAACTAGTGTTAATAGGCTATAGGCAGTAGTATACCTAAACTTAACCTTTTCTATATTATATACTTTTAGTAGTACTTTCTATATATTTAGAAGTACTATAGCTAGAACAATTCTAGTAATCTTTAAGTAGAACTTCTATAAGTAGTTTAGCACTTAATCTCTTCCTTAAAGCAACTTAGTATTAAGCTACTTCTCTATAGTAAAGGCTTCTACATTTACTTAAAGGTAGTAGTAGCTCTAGGTAAGCTCTCTTTTCTCTTTATTAACTACTATTAGAACTGCCTCTTTTACGCTAGCGCTCTAGGAGCAATACGCTATTATAGAGGGGCTTAGATAGGTTTAGTAAATGTTTTTATTAAAGTTTAGTCGATTTTAAGGCTAGTTCTACGTTACTGTTAAGGTGTAGGTAAAATCTTTTATATAAATAAATTGTTTATTAAAGTTCTTACGTTAACTATTAATATAATTTCCCTAGCGCCTAGACTAAGATTAATTATTATAAGAACTAGTGCAGTTATTATTATATACTTAAGGACCTCTATAGCGTTCTTTTAGTCTAGTCCTTAAGTCTACTTAGTACCCTTCTTAAGTAAGATTATAAGAGGCTTAGCTTTTATAGAGTAATACTATACCTAAATATAATAATAGTCTATAAGCCTAAAAAAGGATTTAACCTTAAAGACATTCTTACACTCTATTTACTCTAGAATCTTTATTACCTTTACTTCTAAAGGTTTTCTTCTATTAGTACTATATATAAATTTAACAATCTCTATAGTCTTTTAGTATAGCTTTAATTTTACAGTAAATATAGTGTAACTAGCTAGCTTAATATTAATAAGGACTTTATTAATATTAATTAAATATTCTATAATATATCTTTATATATTAGGTAATACTTTCTCTTTATTATAAGTAGTAATAAAGCCTTTTACTATAATATTATCTAAGAAAGGCTTATAAGTATAAGAAATTAGGTTAAAAAGAATTCTCTTTACTATTTAAATAAATTAAGTAATAGAGTTAGTTGCTCCTTAAGGAAGTATATAAAGTTATAAAAGCTCTATTACTATTAAAATTATTATTAAGTCTTTACTTTCCTCTATAAGCAGCACTTAGTTATAGCTTAACAGTAAATTAATAACTAAAAGTATCTTATATATTCTAAATTCTTTACTAAAAGCCTTTACTTCTTCTAGAATATAGGCATTCTATATTATAATCTTATTGTAGGCTATTATAAATAGTATTAGCTATATTTCTTTATTCTTCTTTATTACTAAAAAGTAAGAGTTCCTATAAGATCTATAGCTTTTTTCTAATAACTTATACTAAAGCTTCTTCTTTAATAAATTAATTAGTCTCTCTTATAAGCTAATAGATATTAGTATTAACTTTACTTTCTAAGCTCTATAAGCAATAGTATAGATAACTTAAGGCAGTATAACTAAAGGATTAATTTTTCTATACTCTAATAAATTCTACACTAGTACTACCTTTTAGTTATAAAGAATTTCCTTAAAAACATTAACTTCTTTTACTATTAAATATTCTTATACTTATTTAACTATTTAATCTAAACGCTCTTTTATTATTTAAAATCCTTAAAGCTTTTTACTAAATCTTTCTATAATATATTTAGTGTATTTTTTTAATTTATTTAAGTATACTTTTACCTCTTTTTACTTTTTCTATTTCTACTTAAGGTCTTTATTAAGTGTAAATCTATTTAAGAGAATATTATCTTTTAGTAGAATTTTATTAACTTTTTACTTATATAATATATTTACCTTTAAATTAATTAGTTATAATTATCTTAAGAGCTAAATCTTCTTTATAGCCTCTTTAAGTTAGCTTCTATATTAATTAGCTATTCCCTTTATTATAAGGTTAGTAATAGCTATACCTTTATTCTTTATTATTAGTACTAGCTTTTTATTATTATTTAACTTAGCTTTAAGACTCTTTTTAACTATTTAATTATAAACTAAATCCTTATGTTGGAATCGTTATAACTCTATTGTGCGATTCTAGCGCCTGCGTAGGTAGATACAACTGCTAATTAGTTAAATCTGCACATTAGTCTCCACTTACATCGGGGTTGCTAATACCCCTTAATTCCCCCTTAGCACAACACTATACCTAAGGCATATAAGGCATCTAACGGGGTATATAATATAGCCTCTTTTGCTAGTTAGATATAACTCTTAAATAACTAAATTTAAACCTCTTTAATGTAAATACTAGTGCACTAGTGAACTAGTTATAGAGCTAACTTAAAGGAGTATAAATAAGACCCTTAGTCTATTAACACTAATTAGTAGTTGCTTAACTAGGAGTCTTTAGTATAACTAAAGAGATTAGTATAACTAACTATAGATTAGCTAGGTTTAGCAAGAAGAGACGTAATACTATTAGCTAGAACCTTTAGCGGCTAATGCAACTAGTAAAGTATGCTAAAGGAAGAGATATCTTTACAATTGCTTAGTTATTAAGTTATATTAACTTATAATAACGTTTTAGTTTAACTAATTGTTAATATTAAACTCCTAAGGAATTAAATTACTAGCTAGAACCCTTAGCAGCTAATGCTACAGGATTTAACTCCTTTAACTATCTTAGAACTTAGCTAGAAGCTAGCTAAATCCCTCTATCTTTATACTAATTCTATTACACCTACTTTCTCTTTCTATACTACTTAACCTTATCTAATATAATAAGTTTACAATAACTCTAAGTAAATCTATAAGAATTTAAGTAATAACTATAACTTAATAAGCTTTTAGAATAACTTTAAAAGTATTAAAAACTTCTATTAATAAATTAGAACTTAATATATAAAATTAACCTAGAAACTACTACTACTACTAATTTAAATAATAGAATTGCCTTTATAATTAACCTTTATAAAGATTAAAGATTTAGAGATTAGAAATAATAAAAGAACTTTAAATTTAACTTCTATGACTAGAATAAAGACCTATTTTAAAGAGCTTCTACTTTAATTATTAAAGCATTACACAATTTACTATATAAATATAGAGTCTATATAGGTAGAAGCAGTAGCTAAATTATTAATTCTCTTAAAAGAGTGCTATAGAAAGAGAAACAATCTATATAGCTAAAAGAAGAGATTAATAAATAAGTAGTATTAAGTAAATTCTACTTAAATCTACACCTAAATGTAGAACCTATATCTACAGTAAAGAAGCCTTAATCTTCTTCCTAGAACTCTTTTTCTATACCTTTAGCACTCTCTCTATTACTTTCGTTAAGTATACCTAGTAATCTAATAGGTATACTAGTAGAAATACTACCTTCTCTCCCTTCTCTATAGAATATAAGATTTCTTCTACTTTTAGTAGTATAACTGTTACTTCCTTCTATAATAGATTCTTCTTAAACTAATATAAAGAAAGTCCTAGACCTTATAAAGATCTATAAGGAAAGCAATAAATATAGCGGCAATATATTCGATTTTATTATGCTAAAAGTAGTTATCCTTAAAGACCTATACTAATAACTTAATTTCTTAGAACTAGTAATAATAAAGGTATTTCTAGTAATACTAATAGGTAAAGTATATAAATTCTACCTTACAATAATTGCAATAAATATAAAGATAAATTACACCTTTAATTAAATAGTTAAAATCGTTAAATAACACTTTAAGACCTTAACTAATAAGTAGTTCTATTGCTAAAGATAGAACAGCATTATATTGCGTAATATAATCACTAAGAACCCTAATAAATCTATACTTAACTGCCTTAATATAATAATCTAAAACCTTTAAGATATCTATAACAGCCTTTTTAACTCTTTTATAGATAATTCTAAACTTATTAAGTAGACCCTTTAAGCAGTTAGAGGCATCTCTAAATATAGCTAAGCTAAATTTACAATTAACGCAATATTCTAAGAGCTTATTAGCAACCTATAAAAGTTAATTAGTATTGCAGAAGTATAGAAGGAAATTAGCTAATTCTACACTAAATTTAACTAACTTAATATTAATAATAAAACCCTTTATATAGACTATTAATATTAACGTTTAAGAGACTTTAGCTATAGTAGAAGTAAAACTAAAAAATAACGCTACTTTATCTACAGAAAAGAAGAATATTAGTTAATAAAGTACAGTAAAAAAGAACGTTAAGAAGTATAGTAAAGATAGTAGAATAATAAGAAATATAGAACCTCTCCTTTAGATAGTAAATTTAAAGCCTATCTATAGGCTTATAAAGGATTAAGTAAACCTATATAGAATAACAGTTCTAATAATACTTAAGATATAGGTAAAGTATTTATTAAAGAATCTAATATAGCTAATAAAGGAAAAACCCCTTAGCTAATAATTATATAATTCTTTACTAATACTATAACTATAGACAATAGAGCTATCTTCTACAACCTTAAGGAAGAAGCCTGCTAGTATACTCTACATAAGGAAGACTTATTTATAGAAGATTAATTAAATTCTATAGATCCCTTATTATATTTGTTATTTTATATATTAGAAGAACGTTATTCTAGTAAGACATTTAGAGGTATCTAGCTTAACACTAAAGCAGTAGGTATATTAACAGCTAGAATTAACTAAGTATAAGCACTAGTAAAGAAAATGCCTTTATTAAAGATAAATCTATCTAATTAACACTATATAATTACATTTAGCGCAAGATTAGTAACTTTAATAGGCTTTATTACAGTTTTAATAGTCTTTAGCTTAATTACATTCTACGTAATTAATATAAGCACCCTGTTCCTATATAGCATTAATAATATAGATAAGATATATATAAAGCTTAACAACCTTAAAAACGTGCTAATTTAAGGCAACTAAAAGGTTTCTATTATCTAGAAATAGGGACACCTATAGTGGACTCTAGAAGCTATAGAAGCAGCTGCATTCTTTCTATTAAAAAAGTAAATCTATTAGCTTTATTGTTGATTTAGGTATCCCTCTATATAATAATTAACGAAGATTCTATAACGCATAGGTAAAGATATTAGTAACAATAACGCTATTAATAGAATTACATAAGTCTGCTACTACTGCTAACTTAACAGTAAATTACTTAGTTAATTCTAATTTACATTAAAAGATAACTATAACTTTAACTACAAAATTATTGTTAATATTATATATCTAGATAGCAGCTCTATTCTTTACATTATTAATTCTGCAACCTTATTCTAGGCAGCCTACTTTCTAGAACCCTAAAAGCAGAAAGCGTAAAATATCTAGAGTGCATTAAAAGAATGCTAAATTAATACCTATTTAGGTCCTTCTAACTAGATAGTTTATAATACTAAAAAGAACTTTATATCCACTAAATTCCGCTATTATATATAAATGCTGTCTATTAATGTTAATAAAGTTCCTATTAAAGCCTATAATAGCATTAGTAAAATTAAACAGTACTATAGCCTATTATAAAGAGCTTACAACATTATTAGCGATAAATTAGGCACTAATACTAGTATTATAAAGGATTAAAAGCTTTAAATAGCTATTAAAGCTGTTAATAATTCTACTAAACCTAACAGTCTTATGCCTATATTATTAGTGTTTAGTGCTTACCTCTATATAATAAATAATTTACCTCTAAGCCTTTCTGTAATATAATAAGCTTTAATTCTACGTAAAGCTACTAATAAAGCCTAAAAGTGCTTAGTATAAAGGCAAATTCACAATACTTTTACCTCCTATAACAGCCTAAATACAATACCTATATATTTACTGCCTCTACAGTTAGAAGTATATATATAGCGTAAAAAAGAAGGCTAGTAAGGCCCCTATAAGCTGCTTGCTATAGATAGCGAGGAATATACTGTGTAAATGCCTTATAGCTCTATTTGTTTTTACATAACTATTGTAAAACCCTACTACTACAATAACAATAAATCTAACAATTATTCTGCTGTTTCTAACGTTATACCTAACAAAAGCGATATAGAATCTCTACTTAAAAGTAATTCTGCTCTACTAAAGAAGAGAGAAAGACCTCTAAAGGTAAAGCAACTAATTAATCTAAACTTAATATAGAAAAGAGGTTCTAGAAGACTAAGAAAGAACCCTTTTTCTATTCTAATTAATTCTATATAAAATTCCTCTACTTTTAATAATAAACTAAATAGATATATTACTGTTTCTAGCCTAACTGCTAGTAGTCCTTATAATTCTAATCCTAGTAGTAATATTAATCCTACTTATATATTACTATATAAATTTAGCAATAAAATTTTCCTTTCTATAAAAGAAATAGTAGACTATAACCTAGCTGTATATCTAAGGAAAGACAATAAGATTACAGTAAAAGGTGCTCTATTTAAAGCATTTAACTAAGCTAAAATTAATGCACTATTAGCTAAAGATATCTTCTAATTCGTTAAATTTAACTCTACTATATATAACAGCTGTATCTTTAAATTTTATATAGTTTAAGAAGTTAAAGAAAAAGGAACTATATTACTATATAAGAAGTTAAGACTAGTTATCTAAGGATACAATAATAGCAATAAATTGTCGATTTTAACGCAATCCCTAACAATTTAATAAGCTAGTTAATGCCTAATTATAGCACTAGCTCTATCTCTCTAAAAACGCAATATTGTCTTATAGATCTACGATATTATATAGGCTTATATGCAATCTAACACTAATTTAAATAGATTAATTATTGTATAACTTCTTAACTAAATTAAACACCTATATCCCTACAATATAGTAATAGAAGTAATTAAGCCTCTATACAAAATCGCTAAAGTAGGTATACATTAGTAGTCTATATACTTTTACTACTACTATAATAACTTAAGTATAGTTACATTAATATATAACCCCTACTTACTAATATTAAATAATAATAACTGCTTTAGGATTGTTAGAATATAGACTAATAATACATTAGAACTAAGCAATAGAACCTTCTTTAACTATAAGGAATCTAAACTGCAGAAGGCTAACTTTACTGTAAAGCTAAAGCAGAGCTTAACAGTAGAAATACTACTAATTTTTAATGGATATATATTAACTAAATCTAACAATACTTTAACTCTTTACTAGAAAGGTTAAAGCAAAAGGATTTAACCTATTAATACTACTAGTGTTAATATAGATTTAATAAAACAATAGTACATTAAGCAATAAGCCTACAGTATATATATTGCTACAATCTATTAACTAGAAGCTACATTTAACCTTTCTATTGCTGTATAATAGCAAGATATTACAATTAACAATATTAAGCGACTAAACAAGAGGCTTTAATAGTAGATTAATAACTAAACCTATAGATTACAATATATCCTAATAGACCTTCCCTCTACTAAATTATATATATTTATTAATAGATCCTTTGTAAATAATAAAGATTTAAGCTTCTAGATAGAATATATAATTATTCTAGGCAATAAAGAAGCTTATAAAAAGAACGCTAAATTTATAATAAAAGGCAATATTATTATATATAGCTCTATTAAAAGCAAGAGAGTTATAAGGAGCGTACTTACATTAGAACTATATAGTATAGTGCAAGGCGTAGATGTATTGTATGCTATTAGCACTACGTTAAATATAGTAATAAAGCAGCTATAGATACTATTAATTCTACTAGTAGTTTGTATAGATTCGTTCTTATTGTATAAATACTTTATAAAGCTTAGCATAATAAAGGAAAAGAGATTAATAATTAACATTATAGCGCTACATTAATTATATAAAAGGCGCAAAATCAATGAAATCCGTTAGATTAACGGTAAAGATAATATTGCTAATTTAATAACAAAAGCAACGCTAAATAAGACTCTTAAATCCTTTATTAATAACAATAAGGCTAATATATAGGTAGAAGGCTAGGTAAAGAGACCTATAAATTAATGCAGAAGGATATTAGATTTATTATTATTTATTCCTTTAATCTACTTTATTATTACTGTAACTATTAGAGTTATTCTACTAGCACAATAAAAAGAGAGACTACTAGTGTTAGAATCGTTATAACTCTATTGTGCGATTCTAGCGCCTATGTAGGTAGATACAACCGCTAATTAGTTGTATTTGCACATTAGTCTTCACTTACATCGGGGTCGCTAATACCCCTTAATTCCCCCTTAGCACAACACTATGCCTAAGGCATATAAGGCATCTAACGGGGTATATAATGTAGTCTCTTTTGCTAGTTAGATACAACTCCTAGATAACCGAATTTAAACCTCTTTGATGTAAATACTAGTGCACTAGTGAACTAGTCGTAGGGCCGACTCGAAGGAGTATAAATAAGACCCTTGGTCTACCAACACCTTAAATAACTTATTAATTAAGATTAAATTAATACTAGTAGCTATTACTTTATTTATTATAGTTTTCTATTTAATACTTCTAGTAACCCTTAAGACTAATATAATATTACTAAAATAGCACTTTAAAAGAAGCTTACTTTCTTTATTACTATACTTAAAAGTAACTTTAGCTATATATATAAAAGGTATTTTAAGGATTAATTATATATATAAAGACTTTAGTATAATATAAAAGTAAATTAGCGTTTAGATATTTTTAAGGTATAGCTTTATTATTACCTCTTTTAATATTATAAGCTTATATAATGTAAAAGATATAGTAGTAATCTCTTACTTTATTAAAGTTATTTTTAAATTAAGCTCTTTAATAAAATCCTTAGTAATAATATTCCTTTATAAACTATAATCTATAAAACTATTAATAAGTAAAAAGTTTAAGCTTTTAAGTTATACTTAAAGGTAAGGTAAGTTCTATAAATAGCTTATAATTGCTTTTAGCTTTAGAATACTATTTAATTCTTTAATATAAAGTATATTTACTTATAGGTGTTAAAAATAAGCTACCCTATATAGCCTATTTTTATGCCTACTAGTTGCTCTATTACGTGACCCTCATTAGGTCTTGTTACGTTGATTTTTGGTAGGGATATTGCTGTTACTAGATGCGAAAACATCTAGAATCGACTAAGGCAAAGTTGCCTAACCTATAGTTAACTTTAACTGCAATTTTCTCTACAACTAGCAATAGTAGAAATTCAAGAAGTATACTATTCAAAAGCTAAGAATTAGGGCTATCTAATAGTATAATTGTTGGATAGAGTTGCTTATAAGGGTTGCTTGTTATTAGTGGAATTTATTAAATTGTACACGTAGGCGTCTTGTTTGTATAGCTGTAAGTCGATTTTTTTGTTTTTATATAGTAAATCTTTTTGCAGAAATTATAAAGTAGCCTATAAGCCCCTTCTAGCGACTACAGCCCGCTAATATAGTTAGAGGGTCTATAAAGGACTAGAAAGATTTAAGATCCTACTCTTACTTATTCGTTATAGCGCTCTTAATATAAGATACCACTATTATTATAGTTATCTACTGCCTCTACGTAATCTATACTATACACTACAGCTTGATTTAGGCCGCTGCTGCTTCCACTACGTAATAATTGCTAGGAGCAATTACAGGTGCTAAATCTAAGAGACCACTACCCTCTTAGATATCTAGTCCTGTAATCTCTATTATTTTCAAGAGGTTATAAGCCCAGAAGACCTATCTGCAAGCTGTTAGCCCGCTGAAAATCTACTATTGTGTACTGTATTACCCACTAGAAGCTATATTAAGACCTGCGCTAGCAGCTATCGCTGCTAAAATCATTAGTAGCTTACTAGAAGCTATTAATACCTGCCGCACATACATCGCCAGCCACCATACTGGTGTTTTTATTCTGCCCACCCTATGCCTCCTGCACTAGTTCTATGCACTCTGTGCATATACACTTTTGAAGCTATTCTCAATAGCTAGGTTCTATTGTTGCGCAATATCAAAATATATACATCTGCATACATTACATTTGCACTGCGAATTGTTTTATTAGGCACTGCTTAATCAATTATTTCTATTAAGAAATAAGCTCAGCGCTGTACTACATCGCTTGTTGTTGTTGTTATATCGTGCACCCTGTGCACCTCTATTAGTAGCTATACTACAATTTGTAGTGCACGCCTAACAGCTCTTGTTGCAGATATTTCTGTGTTTTCGGTTGCAGAATTAATTTGTGTGGTAATCCCACTAGTTAGGATTTTAAAGTAGGAATTAGCTAGATATCCCTAAATTAGCTGTGCCTAGGTCTCCACTGATTTATTAGAACCTAATTAGAGAAGAATCTCCTGAATTTTTTGGCTAAAAATAGCTAAGACCTATGTTTTATGCCCCTTGCAACCGCTTGTTAATCTAGTCTACTATATAAATTGTATGTATATATAGATCGCGATACAACGCAGCCTTTAGAGCCCGTTATATCTGTTACGAAAGAAATTGGAGAAAAATCTCACTATAATTTCTGAAGATATAGGGCACTTCCAGGCCTATAATAGAGCAATCTATTGATATCTAGTAGAAATTATTACTGTTATTTACTACTATTTCCACTGTAATTTGGCTATAATTAGCTATAAAAGAGCGTTAAATTAGCTACTTTTTAAACCCTTAAAATAGCACTAAAAGGAACAGGCAAGGGAAAGAGCATAAGCCCTAAACGGGGTAGTAGTTCTAGTACACTAGCTACAGCTGCTACTAGCTTTCCTAGTCCAGCAAGGTCCCCCCCTTAGCTAGTAGATTCCTCTTCTAATAAAGAAGATTATATAGCTAAGAAGGCTCTAAAAGAAGCTAGATTAGCTTCTAAAAGAGTAGTGCAAGTCTATAATGTACAAGCTGACCTAAAAGCTTAAATAGATAAGCAATAAGAGACCCTAAATAGATTTATTAGGTATAGTAAAGCAAAACAAAGCCAAAATAAAGGTAATATAGCTGATTTACTAAGTAAATTAGATACTATAATTACATCTATAGGTAATCTCTCTATAGGGTCTCCTAAAGCAGATCCTGTTACTTCTAAGACTTCTAAAGTCTCTTTTAAAGTCCCTAAACCTTCTAGTTCCTCTAATAGTGCTACTTTTCTGCCTGCTTTTAATAAAGGCACTATAAAAGAGTTAAATAAGAAGGTCCACTCTATTCTAGAGGCTGCTAAGCTAAAAGGCCCTAAAAATTTTGAACAGTAGAAGCAAGCTTTAACTATTTAATTTAGGGCACTAGGATTCCCTTAATTTATTAATAATCCTAGTATAGCTAGTACTTTAGTAGATTTAGAACAAGCTATTATCCTTATAATTATAAGAGATAGTTGCCAATCTAGACCTTAAGCTGCTATAAGCTAGCATAAGTCCCCTATAGATGCCTATAACGTTCTAGTTAAGCAATATTCGCAGAGTGCTAAAATACAACGTAGTACGCTATATGCTAGTTATCACAACTTATCGTTTTCGAACTATAAGGGATCTTTAGAGGCCTTTAATGCTAAATTTAATAATTTACTAGCTAGATTATAGCTCTGTGGTGTAGCTATTAATCCTATCGACTAGGTAAATCATTATATTAATGCTTTAAAGAAGACCTTCCCTAGCTAGGCTAAAAGGCAGCAATATTCTATTAGAGCTGCTAGAGCACAAGGTCTATCTGTAAAAATGCTAAATTTACAGTTCCTTATAGCTAATTTATTAGAAGAATAAAGAGATAAAAGCTCCTCTATATCTAAGGCTCTTAGTTATAAAGCTTCTAATTCTAATAGTTCTAATAATAAGGCTAATTAAGGAAAGAATCCTCCTAATTAGAAGAAGAATTCCGATTCTAATTCTAACGATTCTAATGCCTCTAAAGAAAAAGATTAAGATAAAGCCTCTAAAAATAAGAAGAAGTGGAAGGGCCGAAGAAGAAGTAATAAAAATTCTAGGAACAAGGATAGAGAAGCTGCTTTTGCTATAGGTTGTTATAACCTATCTACTAGCAACTAGGATACTATAGAATCTAATGATTCTAGCAGTTCTAGTAGTGATAATTCTTACGATTTAGATACAAAATCTACTACTAGTGATACTAGTACTACTAGTAATAATACCCCTTCTTTTAACTATTCTAATAGAATAATTAAAAACTCCTTACTATACAATACAGGTTCTACCTATTATATAGTTAACAATAAGGCATTTTTTAGGACTTTTAAGCCTATAAAAAAGGGTAAAACTGCGCCTATTGCTACTAGAGGAGGTTCTATTTATCCTAAAGGACAGAGAACTGCTGTATTCTAGGTACTAGTTAGTATAAATCCAGCTAAATACAGGCCTTTAGCTCTAAAGGATGCTCTATATTGCCTAGGTTTAGATACTAACCTAATTAGTGGTCTAAAGCACTATTTAACAGGGGGCACTCTCCTTAGAAATCAGCTATTTCTAGCTAATAGAAGCTGCTGTAGGCTTCTAAATCCTAAAAAGTATAGTTTCTTTCTACAGCTTAAGGGGCAAGAGACCCCTAAAGTGTGTAAAAACCACGCTAATCTCTCTTATATAGGATTTCTAGCTAGCAATAGTTATAATAGCAGTTATAATGCTAGTTATCCTATAGAGGTTTAAATCCCTTAACAGCCTAGTTTTAATCCAGAGGAATATAGCTGAATTAAGGAATTATCTAATTTTGAAGAAGATAATACCAATAACGATGCTATAGAGCTATTAGCCCTAGTTCCTAAACGGGCTCCTAGTTAGATTCCTTCTAATAATAGGGATTTAGAAGGTCTAAATCCTAAGTTGCTGGATATTAGAGGAAGTGGCCGTCTAGATCCCTTAAACGAGGCCTGTAGTTCTTAAGAGATCTAGCAAGATAGGGAGCAACAGGAAGCTAGCTCTAATGATAATTCTAGTAGTAATCCTACTGCTTCTTCTTTCTATAAGAAGCTCCTAGAATTAGCTGCTACTTAGCACGTTAGATTAGGGCATATAGGACTCCCTTTACTAAAGAAGACTGCTTCTATTACTAAAGGTATTCCTAATTTTACAAAAATCAAGGAAAAGGATTTTAACTGCCTAGCTTGCAACTAAGCTAAAGCTGTTAGAAGACCTAGTAAGTATGCTATTCCTAACCCCCCTAGATGTTTAGATATTATAGAGGGAGATACCGTTAAAATAGAGCCTATACTGCACAATAAGAGGCCTCTAGTTCTTTTTCTAATTAATAGAAAATTACGGTATAAGTAGTCTTTTAATCTAGCTAATAAAGAGGATTCTACTCTCTATAGCTATATTAAAGGCTTCTTTAAGGAATTAAAGAACTAGTATAACTGCTACCCTAAACACCTTTATTTTAATAGTAGTATAGAAATTAATACTAAGTTATAAGCTTAGCTATCTTTAAAGGGTATTTGCTTTAGCACCTCTTGCCCCTATATTTACAAACAGAATAGGCTAATAGAGAGAGCTATAAGGGTACTTCTAGACCGTTTGCGTGCTACCCTACAGTAGTTATAATTACCTCTATATCTATAGTCTTACATCCTTCCTGCTATAGTGGATTTAGTTAATACTACTGCGAATAGTACTAAACTACTAAGTTCTAAACAGCTATATCTAGCTAATTTAGAGCCTTCTAAGACCTATAAGCCTAATTTTACTAAAATAAGGGCTATAGGCTTCTATTGCGAAGTTCTAATTCCTTTAGAACAAAGATCTAGGTTGCAGAAGCTAGCTAAAAGAACTATTCCTAGTAGACTTTTAGCTACACTAGGTTCTAATGTATATCTAATATACATCCTCTCTAAACAAGCTGTTATAAAGACTAGCTTCGTTAAAATTATAGAAGGAATAGGTTCTATTTTATAGGGCATCCCTAAGGTTCCTATTGGTTCTATAGTAGATAATCCTTTAGAGGGAGAAATCAATAACCAGCAGTTAGTAGATAATTATACTCCTAAATATCCTTATCCTAGTTATCTAGATGTGCTGAATTATCCACTAGAACCTGTAGAAAATTAAGCTCTTCTACTAAGCAACTCTATAGAAGCTATAGAGGCCCCTAAAGCCCCTATATCTATAGAAGCCCCTTAGGCTAATATAGAACCTATAGAAGCTAAAGCTAATGCTAATACTATAGATTTAGATAGAGACATATTTTCCTTAATTAAGGATCTATGCTTTAAGGCTAGGACTAAAGCAGCTATTACTTCTAATAGCAAGGATGAACTTCCTAATACGTAGAAGCAAGCCCTAAAAAGCTCTGCTAAGCAGCATTAAATAGAAGCTACCTATAGCGAATTTAAGCAGCTATTAGCTGCTAGAACCTTTAAATTTATAGGGAAAGACTAAGTACCTAAGGGCTAAAGAGTTCTAAAGAATAGGCTTATTTATAGGCTTAAAAAGGATAAAGAAAATAATCCTATTAAATATAAGGCCTGCCTTGTTGCTAAGGGATTTATGCAAATAGAAGGTTAAGACTATCTAGAGACCTTTACTGCAACTAGTATTCCTCCTAGCTAGCGTATATTATTAGCTTTTGCAGCTTTTAATAACTGGGAAGTTAAGCAAATCGACTTTATAGGAGCGTTTCTAAATAGCAAGCTAAAGGAAGCTATTTATATAGAAATCCCAGATAGATTCGTTAAATTTGTAGAAGCAACGCTATTAGTAGCTAAGCTACTAAAAAGCTGTAATTATAAGCCCTCTAAAGAGCAAGTAATTAAGCTAGAAAAATCCCTCTATAGTCTAAAGCAAAGTCCTAGAGAATAGCAGCAAATTCTAACAGAATTACTTCAAAAGCATGGATTTAAACCTCTTATATTAGACCTAGCAGTCTTTTATAACCCAGCTACATCTACATATATTGCTACTTACGTAGATAACTATCTTCTAATTGGTCTAAATCTAAGCTATATTAACAAGCTAAAGAAGCTATTATATAAAGCTTATCCAATAGAAGATAGAGGACTAGCAGAATTCTTTCTAGGCGTTTAAATCACCTATAATAGGTCTAAAAGGTCTATTAAAATCTATTAATCTTAATACATCCTTAAAGCCCTAGAAAGATTCAATATGCTAGATACTAAGCTAGCTTCTATCCCTATACAGCCAGGAATTCTAAAGCAACTAGTTATAAAACTTCTCTTAAAATCCGATTATAAGCTTTATTAGAGCATAATAAGCACTATAATGTACCTAATGTTGCTAACTAGGGCTGATATTGCTTTTTCTGTTCAGTGGCTATTAACCTTCCTAGCTAAGCCCTATATAGAGCACCTAAACGCCTCTAAGCACCTCCTAAGGTACTTAAGTGGTACTAGAAGCTTTGCTATTATTTATAAGCATTCTATACCACTAGGGTCTTCTTCTAAAGCTTTTAATAGCTCTATTAGTTGCAAAGAAGTACTTAAGACCCTCCTTAGTTATTGCGATAGCGATTTTGCTGGTGATAAAGTCTCTTCTAAATCAACCTATGCTTATCTATATAAGCTAGCTAGTAGACCTATTAGCTGGAAATCGAAGAAAGCTAGTACTATTGCTCTTTCTACTTTAGAAGCAGAATCTAATGCATTATCTAAAGCTATTAGGGAATTAGAGTGGCTCTACAGCCTTTTTAAGGAGATAAAGCTGCCTTTAACCCCTCCTATTTCTATTAGGTGTAATAATTAAGGTGCTATAGTTACTGCTTACAACCTAACGTTGTATAGTAGGACTAAGCACACCCTTTTAAAGTTTAACTACATTAGGGAAAAGATTCGTAAAGGTATAGCTAAGGTTAGTTATATTAATACGAATTAGATGCTAGCAGATAGCCTAACTAAGCCTCTTGCTATTTAAAAGCATCAACAATTCATTAAGTTACTAGAGCTTTCTAGCTAGCTTATAAAAGCAACAAAAAACACTTAAAAAATCGAAAAGCAACGAAAAACAGTTAAAAATCGAAAACAACAAAAACAATTAACAACAACTAGTTATATTTAACTATAACTACCCTAGAATTGCTGGAATTAGTTATGTTATTTAGTCTTGTTATTAGTACTGTATTTCGTTAGTTAATTCTAACTTAGATATCCTTTAAAGGAGCTAAGTTGCTTATAGAACTAGTTACTTCTTACATTTCTAGAGGGAGTGTTAAAAATAAGCTACCCTATATAGCCTATTTTTATGCCTACTAGTTGCTCTATTACGTGACCCTTATTAGGTCTTGTTACGTTAATTTTTAGTAAGAATATTGCTGTTACTAGATGCAAAAACATCTAGAATTAACTAAGGTAAAGTTGCCTAACCTATAGTTAACTTTAACTACGATTTTCTCTACAACTAGCAATAGTAGAAATTCAAGAAGTATACTATTTAAAAGCTAAGAATTAGGGCTATCTAATAGTATAATTGTTAGATAGAGTTGCTTATAAGGGTTGCTTATTATTAGTGGAATTTGTTAAATTATGCACGTAGGCATCTCGTTTGTATAGCTGTAAGTTAATTTTTTTGTTTTTATATAGTAAATCTTTTTGCGGAAATTATAAAGTAGCCTATAAGCCCCTTCTAGCAACTACAGCCTGCTAATATAGTTAGAGGGTCTATAAGGGACTAGAAAGATTTAAGATTCTACCCTCACTTGTTCGTTACAGCGCTCTTAATATAAGATACCACTATTATTATAGTTATCTACTGCCTCTACGTGATCTATACTATACACTACAGCTTGATTTAGGCCGCTGCTGCTTCCACTACGTGATAATTGCTAGGAGCAATTACAGGTGCTAAATCTAAGAGACCACTACCCTCTTAGATATCTAGTCCTGTAATCCCTATTATTTTCAAGAATAGGTTTATAATAAACTTCTTTTCTTTAATATAATTTTCTATATATTCTTATATAATATTCTATAAATCCTTCTAGATACTACTAAGCAGTTATTTTATATATTTATTAGTAATATCTTCTTTATTGTCTTCTATTGCCTCCTTAACTATAGTAAATATTATTTTAATAATATTAATTAATTAATCTTCTTACTCCTTAACTCTTTACCTTTTCCTTAAAATAGAATATAGAAGTATAACTTTAGTACTTATTCTATTAATATAATAGACTTTATTAATATTATTTACTTATATTAAGTATTTATTCTTTATTACTTCTATAAGTATAAGTATTAGTTAGTATAGATTTTATAAGCTAACTTTAATCTTTTTCTAAAAAATATCTTTAAATAATTATATAAAAAGCTATACTTTTATATC
>JFHB01000358.1:0-17551 GCA_000729835.1 Atkinsonella hypoxylon
ATCCTGTTGACGCAAGGTTTTGGCATAAGACCGGAGAATAACATGCTGGAAAGAGGTGCCGGAAAGCGACAAGGTGGTCCGTGAAGCGGAAGAAGAAAGCACTGACTCCACACAAATACCTCTCGGCGCAATAAGAAGGATGGATTGCATCAACAAAGCGTTGCACGGCCCAAAAGAGGCTTCGTGATTCTTCCCTCAACCAGAACGTCGGGAGACACGTGTCTTAACTAAGATGCAGTAAATTATCGCTGACCTGCCAGAGACAGCATGGAGTATCCATGCTGAGCGCTTTCGAGATATGCCTGATCAGTGAAGTAGATGAAGCAGCTGTCAGGGCCCCAGTTCGAACCTTTGCTACTGCATCCATCTGTGCTTCTGCCTTCACAGCCAAAGCGAGAGATTTCCGCTCACAGATCCGATTAGAACCGTGAATTTGGGGCTCACCTTGGCAAGAGTCATAGAGCTGTGATAAGCTCGCTACACCAACACAGGCGATGGACAAGGAATCGAGGACATGGGGCAACCTGTCGAGGCAACGAGATTGGACTAATAGCGAACGAGTGTCTCCTGTCGCGCACGTCTTGACTTCATGGGCTCCCCGGTGTCTATTAAATCGCCCACCTTGAAAGAAAGAACCCAGAGATGCGAAACATTTTGCAGCCGCAGAGTAATTATTAGGGGATTATAAGGAAAGGATTGGAATCAACTGGAATGGTCAGAAGTTGATCAGTCCATGAGGAATAAAAAAAAATCCGTTTACCCTCATATGTATTCGCGTCTCGGCGTCCAACGGACCTGTGTGCACTCACACTACTCCTTACACTCGTCATGCAGACGAATTTCAAATCGGGAAGGAAGCGGACACTGTCAACAGCTGCAACGCAACGCATGCGACAGCTGTAGCAGCCGCAACACTGTGGGACATGTTTCCGCAACCAACTTCGATCGGCCAGCAAGCCCGATCAGCCTCTGCCAAACACACCATCATCCCCTCCCCCCAACTTTGCCCCCCATTTTCTTACCTCGAGATGCTTTACCCCTTCTCCTGCCCATGGCCCTGACATATGCTTGAATCAAACCTGTCAGGTCCGGTTTAGCTGAACTCGAACGCCTAACTACGGTCCCAGACGAGACCCGCTTCTACGCTGCTCATAGATCGGTGGAAGCAGCTTCAGGCGCCCGGTGCGCGGTGCTCAGGGGCGATAGGCGGCACAGCCAATTTCCAAGTCCCAGGCAAATACCGCCAAAGACACACCGCTAGAGACCAGTTTACTCTTTACTCATACAATTTGTTTCCATGATGTGGTATTCCGTACTGTCGTTGCATCCAAGCGAGGGGCAACGCCAGCGAGCCAAGAAAAAAAAGCAATTGTTCTTTTGACCTGTCGCATTGTCATCTCAAGCACGATTGTTGGCTTGTGCTTCGCGTCACATAGCCTGATCGGGATCTACCTTGCCATTCTCCACATGCAGCAATTGCTCAGAGCCCTTGCGTCCTGCCTTAAGCTGGGGCAAAGCAAAATGTGCGGACCAAAAGGTAATGACCCGGCTCCTCGACTTGGATATCCCGGTAACTACCCGGCTGCTTGGTCTACCGTAGTTACGCAAGGACTGTCTTTGCCCGCCTGGCTCACTGGCACGAATACGAGGATGGGATACCTATTGGGTGGTCTCACGAAGATTACTTCTCCTAGCACTCTTCCAATGGTTAGCCTTTACTTTTGCCATGGACTTTTCTTATGAAAACATATCTTGATGAAGAAATAATAGTAATTCTGATAATAATTGCAACACCTGTGGTCGCGTATCTGCAAGTGCTGTCCATCGTTTGACGTTTGTTAGAGCGGCGATAGGTAAAGTGATATATCCTCCCTTTCTATTTTTCTTCTTTGAACTGATACCGCAGATCTTGGCTATCAGCTAACTATTCGTCATACTGATATTTCTCCAGGGTGAATCCCAGTGGCTAGATAACAGTGACGGCTTCGAAATACTTATCACGCCCAGATCTCCGTTTCTCGCTGCCCTTTTAATAGTCCAGAGTGTCCCGACTCGACTTGACAGTCATTCTTTTCCCAGGTTGGCGGTTCTGGCATCGAAGACTCTATACTCAAGTCGCGACCGCTTTCGCTCCTTACTACTCTTTCTTGGTGGCAAGCAGCCGTGCTCAAATCTTGACTTACCCAAAACTTACCCAGTTCCTCAACTCGGCCAGCTTTCTAGACCATATCAAGCAACAACATGGGCTCAGAATTTGGTGTCACGCCGGATACCAAGCCAGTCGCTCGGCTAGATGGACTAGGCATTTTTTACATCGTTTTCGCCATTTCATGGACCGTAATTCTGCTTAGCGGCATGATCTTCTTGTGGCTGAAGAGAGACATGCCTATACTCAGGATCCGTGGGTTGGGGCTCTCATTTGCAGCTGTCGCTTTATTACATTGCTACTGGTTCTGTGTAGTAACTGGTTATGTCTATGCTCCCTTGATGCCTGAAATAGCCGAGTTTTGGATCATGGGTATATATCTTCCTTTTGGTATTGCTCTGTTTCACGCCTCCAACAGTCGCTTTCTTTATGTCGCCGACGCCCAGAAGAAATATGTCAAGAAAACGGCCGATCTCGGTTGGAATGATCAACGTCCTCGTATACGCAAAACTCTTACAGCCCGATGGCAGATGCTTGCCTATACCAAAAGAGTGCTCATCCTCGTTGGTCTAGGAATGGCCTTCCATGTTTGTCAAACGCCTGTTGTCATGGCGCAATGGGAGGAAAGCTAACAATTCATAGCTGTTTTTGACTGTCTTGATGTTTCTCATCTCTCGCAAGTTCCATTCTACATGGGGAATTCCCGGCACCGAAGTCACCGGCACCGCAATGGAGCAGAAGGCTGAGCAAGGCCGCGGATGGGAATGGTAAGAATGGCATCAAGCCTGTCCCTGGCCCAAGCTGTTGAAGTTGCTAATGTTTGGCTCACATAGGTGGCCATCAGTTTTCTGGCAGATGTTCTGGGCTTGGATCGTTGCTCCTATCATTCTTTGGCGATCCCGTAACCTTCGGGACACCCAGGGGTGGAGGACGCAGACCATTGCTTGCTGTATCTCAGGGTAAGGGTGTCTGGGGAAACAGTCCATCGCGATTAGCACTAACATGCCATGTCAATTTAGTCTTCACGCGGCCCCAATGTGGCTCATCGCTCTCTATGTTCCTGGCATGGCTGTTGTCAACAACTATTTTATTCCACCAATGTGGTATGCAATGAGATGTCCCCCACCTCCACCTCGCTTTGCTGACAGCAATAGGATTGCCGTCTCTATCATGATGCTGGAGATTTTTACTGTGTTTGTTCCCATCTGGGAGGTCCGTAAACAACGAAGCCTATCCCGAGAGACCCTTGACTCGATTGCGCGATGGGAGTCCCGCCAGAAGTCGGTTCAGCACAGTGGAAAGTCCCTCAACTCCGGTCTCTCGTCTACGTCTTCATGGATGGGCCGTACTAAGGTTGGATCTGTATCAACAACCGGGGGTAGTATTCTCACCATGGACGCATTGGAGCATACACTAGCCAAGAACCCCGAGCCTCTACAAGAGTTCTCTGCCCTCCGTGACTTTTCTGGGGAGAATATTGCGTTTTTGACGCGAATCCGGGAGTGGCGAGCCCAGTACATCGTCGGTGCCTCTCAAGTTGTCAAAGATGAGAAGGATAGTGCCACTACCTTGGCGCTGTCTCGCGAATGCTTCGAGAGTGCGCTCCGAATCTACATGGACTTCATTAGCAGCAACAGTGCTGAGTTCCAGGTCAACCTATCCTCTCAGGATTTCAAGAATCTCCTAGCCATCTTCGGGGCGGCTGCGCAAGCTGTCACCGGCGAATGCGAAACAGCCGACCCAGCCACCCCTTTTGCCGATGGCCCTAAGCGTCAGGACGAAAATAGAATGCCTAGTCGATACACCGGCGAGATTCCCGATGCTTTCTATGAGGGCGTCTTCGATGATGCGGAGACGAGCATCAAATATCTGGTTCTTACCAATACCTGGCCCAAGTTTATCAAGGAACGGCGCTCGTGCGATGTCTCAAGCAACGCATAGGTAGGCACGCTCAGGTCGATTGTGTAAAGCCGAAACTAGTATGTTGAATCACTCCAAGGTTAATAATGTATTTGGTATGACTACATGGGTTGGAAAATTGGTAGGCTTTCTCGATTCTTTATCAATCGGCGCAACTTGGGTTAACGCCGTATGTATGATTGTTGCATTACAAACTCCTTGATGGGACGCTGTTGTATAAATTTTTGAAGAAGTTAGAAATCGGGCGTTTGTACCCAGCCCCGTATCCTTATAAAAATGGTAGCGAATGGTGTGAGTAACGTTGCGGTTGGATATCAATTGGCAGGCAGATTGGTGAAATGAATATCCTGGGCGCCCACGTCCGACAAGCGCATCAAATCCGGCCAAGTCTAGTTTCTCGCGTCTCTTCGAGCCAACAGCCCATGCTTCAGCGACACGTTGCTCGCCGCCACTGCCGCAAGCACCCTGGCTGCGCGAATCTAGATGATTCAATTAGACAAGTACCTGCCGAATCGAACGACTCCGACTCGCAAACTGACACGGCTTCTCGTCGCCTAGTCTCAGCAGCCCATCTATCAGCTTCCATAAGATCACCATGTCCTAGGGCTAGGGATTCCCGTCGCAAAACGGGCTCAAAGAAGGCGAAGATGAGAGAACAGGCAAGCGAAGAAAAGAAAGAGGCTGTTGACTACGAGAGGTAGCGGGGGCGGGAGTCCCCTTTTTAACTTGATCTCTACGTCTAAGACTAATAGCCTTGTTATTATAATTAGTGTAGTAACTGCGTATAAAATAAATAGATATCAATATGAACCATACGTTTCTCTAGATTATAAACTTAGCAGTGCTTCCTTAGTCCCAAGACTAATTCGTAGTTTACTCAACTCATTCCACATGGTTAGGCTTCTGTGAAAGAGACGTTATAAGTGTGTAACGTAACGTGCTGAGGAAAATGGGTGTGTTCTTTTAACACATAGACCTCTGGGATTAAGCTGCTTGTCTCTACGTAGAACTTACTTTTTGTTCTTGTATAGGTGTTGTGTAGTGCTGCGGGTGATCTCTCGTGCTGCAAGACTGCAAGACTACACTTTTAAGACTGGGTATGCAACCAATGCATTGTATGAGAGGGAAGGCACCATCTTACCATACTAACTTGTACAAAATACATGTATCAACCCAAGCCAAAAAAAAAAAAAAAAGAAAAAAAAAAGAGGGTCCGCACGGAAGTGGTAAGTCCAACCAACATCAAAGAGATAAGGTGGAGTCACGTGGTAGCCTAGCTCTATAGAACACACCAGACATCTAGAACCCAACTTATTCATCCATCAAGCACAAGTTGGACGGAGGGAGCTTTCTGCTCTCACATAGCCCTGACGGGCAGCAAAGGGGGGTGATCTGTCGGTCCTGTTTTCCCACGTACCTCCCGCCAGCATTGAAATGGTCTTCTTTCTTCTTTCTCGTCCTCCCGCCAGACGCGAATGTGCAACATGGAGAAGATTCGACTTCTTTGATGCAGCAGAATGCACCATCCGTAGGGAGCAAAATCACAACAGCCGTTCGTCAGCAGCATCCGTATCTAGCTGTCCCAACCACCTTGAGCAACAGCAGTCGTATTGAGAGGAACAGCGTCCGCATAACGAACAGCACCAGACCTGTCCTTGGCAGCTGCAGCATGAGTTATCGATTTACTGGAAAACTCCTTCCACAACTTGACATGCAGTCTGGGAACGATGCTCACTTTGTGACCAAAAGCTCTTTTGATGCTTGCGGTTCAGGACGCCCGGAAGCAGCATGTAGTCCCAAGCAAAGCCGCACTGGAAGTGCTGATGGCCCTTGAGGAAATCGCTCGGTCTCCGACTCCAGCTCCGAAGCCCAGGCCACTGGCAAAAACCCTACGGACCAAACAGCCGACACAACCCCAGAAGACTGATACTGCGCGCACAAGAAGAAGGGAACGGAGAAGACTGGAGCGAGAAGCTCAAGCGTTGGAAACTGCCAGTGCTAGCGACAATCGTACTGTTGATGAAGAGATTGGTATGCTGGTTTTATAACTTGCCTTCATGAGCAATGAGTTGGACAAGAAGCGGAGATTGCTAGCTAGCTTCTCTGAGTCTAATTTATTAGGGAAAGCGCCGGCGGCTATGACGACAATTCCAAAGCTCAAGAGCAAAAATGGCCTAGTAATCGGGCCCCGGCTCACCTCCGAGTCACCGTTGCCTCTTTGCTCTAAGAGTGACAGGCGGCATACTATCCTGCTCGGATCTAACGCTGGGACAGGAAATGCAAACTGATACGTCAGCACTCTTGTAGTCACCGTCCTTGCCAAGTATCAGGATAAACGTCGCAGACTTGAACCCCAACCCCAGTAACGTCGATGGCGAAAAGTCAAGATTCACGACGTAGTGTTCTATACAATCGCCAGTTATGCCGCGACAAGCAGACACCACTCTGCTCATGAGCCTGCTCAGTGTCACCCACTTCCAGCTCCCACCGCATGGTAGTACCAGCTGTATCAAATCCCTCTAGCAACTCCCGTCGTGGAAAGGCCCCCGCTGGGGAATCGGCGAGAACTCGCAAGATGTTCGATCCCTGCTAAACATTAGCCCTGTCCGTGTGTCGTCGAGAGGACTCTTGACCCTCTAGGCAGCAATCGTCAAGGCGGCAATGGCTTTGACCTGCTGAGTTGTTTGTGTATGGCGCTGCCCCGACCCAAACTGTCGACAACCCTGATCATGGACAAGGACATTCCGTCAGCCGTGGCAGGAATCGGCTCTTGACCGTGCCTAAGCGGCATTTCGATGGATAGCCAAAGATGCACCCTCGCACAAGGGCCATGCATGCCTTTCACTGGACCGTCACACTCACTGCCCTTGCAAGGCTACGATGCAAGGCTACGGGAGTATGTGCGCATAGGTGGCTAGATCATGTGGCAATCTTCACGCTACATCATACCAAACAAAGTCCAAAGCAAAAGATACGACACCTTGCCCATTGGGGCCCAAGGAGGTGCAAGCACATGGCTTCTATCCCAAATGGCCATGTTCCCTCCCATTTGCCACGCACCGAGCCCACTCGCCTATTCGCTGGTGATCGAACCCAAAGGTGGTGATGACCGGGTTACATCGGCGTGGGGCAGCATCGGGGAATTCACACACATTAGTTTTTAAAATTAAAACCCACTTCGGCAAGGCATATCAAGTCTGTGCTGCCCAGTGGCGTGGCCTCGACAGCGAGAAAGGCATGGCAGAGATAGAATCAAATGTTCGACAAGTCCGTATAACTCCATTGAAAACAGAAAAGAAAGTGTGTGCCTGTGGCAGGTTCTACTCCTGATGAGCTCATATGACAGGAAAAGTGAAAACAAAATCCGCCCCTCGCTCCACCCTGGTATGCTGGCAATGTAATTGGAGAATAGCCGTCCCGCGCTCATTCTTATGCGAAAAAGTAAAAAAAAAAAAAAAAAAAAAAAAAGGAAATCGGCAGATGGTGATGCCTAGCCCGCCCATACATGATACAATATTTCCTCCCCATCTCCAAGTTGGTATAAAGGAAATTTGCCCAGTGTGTTTCAGAAACATATATTGCCACCCATGGCCCACATACAAAGAGGAAACAACGAATCGTGGTCGCGAGGAAAGTGAGAGATGGACAAAAAGAGGGTAAAAGATGCGAGAAAAATTTTTTTTTTCACAGCAGATTAGCGTCAATGTGTATCGAAGACGCAAGTCTAACTGTCCCAGATTGCGCCATATGCAGGAATGCCCCGTGTTTCGAGGCCATACACGACTTTCTTGGTGATCTTCTCGTTTGCGATGATAATGACTGCCTCAGCCCGGAAATCTTTGGCCAGGTTGTAGCCCATCTTGACCAGATCTGGCCGACCTTTTTGTCTCGTGTCATGGATGACAGCATCCGGAATGGATCGGTATATCGTTTCTAGAATATCTTTACCAAACGTCTTCTCCGGATTTGGCGTCGACCAGATCAGCTGTGTTGGACAACTCGGCTGTCCGATGTGGCCTAACAGAGGGCCAATGCCAGACCCTGTTGCAATGAGAACGATTCGGTTGAAAAGCGTCGCAATTCTCATCACACCACAGGTGGGTATGCCGCGAACCCACAAACTGGTGGGCGGGTTGCGGATGCAGTCCCTGGTCCAATCGCCCGCATCAGAAACAACGAGCGAGTAGCCGGGCTTGTCGGCGATGGCCGATGGCTGAGGAGCCGGAATGGTGGCAAATGAGTGCCATTCGATAAGTGGCCGCTTGGAGATCCGCGCAAAGCTCCCGTTCACAGGGACAGTGTAGTCGAAAGACAAGACGATGGCATGATCTGAAAGTGGCACAGCATTGACCGGCACTTTCCGCAACCAAAACCACGATGAAGCAATGCTGCAAGTGGCCACACCCAGCAACCAAAAACCAGGTGTCTTGACCAGTGCCAGTCCGAAATCGTCTCCCGCTGGTGTTACATCGCGGACCGACAGGATGGTCCGTACCCAAAACATACCAAGTGCCGTCCAGCCAACAAATCGATGGATGCGCTCAAAGTGATTGTGGTACTTCTTGCGGAATGTTGGCCAAGCAAGCCCGACCAACACACAGCACAAAGCGCAGAGCAGCCAGGAAATTACCAAGGTAGCAAGAGAGTCGTTCGTCTTATTGTCCACATAGGCAACCGTTGACCGGAATGTGGATCCAAGCAACCAGGCCGTTGCACAGATGCCGGCACCAGAGTGAACGCCGCCTAAATGATAAATCTTTGCCAGGCGTTTCCGAAACCAGATCGGTGCAGACTTCGGCGCGGAGCAAGTGATTGTATATAGAATATTGATGACTGCATCTTGACGGACCAATACCGCCAGTACCAAATTGGCTGCTGTGAGAGTCGCCAGCCACTCAGACCCGGGGTTGACGAGGATGAGAGCAAGCAGGGCGCCAACGTTGAGCAGGCCAACCAAGCTGAGCAGAAACCGATAGACAATGGCAATTCGGTGCCTGCAATTGCGGACGAGTTTGGGAAGCTTCTTGTCCGGAATGTCCTTATTTAAGTCATGCTTCTCTTCAGAAACTGTCAGAGTGGACGAGCTGGACACGGATCTAACTTCGGCCAAAGTACTCTCATCACTATTGGATGGAGACTGGGGCATGCGATCCTTGATGGTCTCTCTTGGTTCAGGTGCGAGTGCGTCGCAGAGGTCGAGAAGGGATTGCTTGTCAATCTTGCCATTTGCCGTCGCGGGGAACTCGCCCAACTGGTGGAGCCTGGAGGGAATGGCATAGTAGGGTTGTAATCTCTTTATGTGTGCAAGTATATCTTCAACATCGACTTGCAATGGCGTTGTGAACCCATGGATGTCTCCCCCCACCAGAAGGGCTGTTGCACGTGTAACACCTGGTGCAGACGCCAGTGATGACGATACACCGTCAAGTTCGACACGGAAACCCTGTTGCAAGTAAAGAGGCCCCGTTAGTGATAAAGAAAAACAAAAAGACGATAATTCGTGGCCAGCAAGGAAATACAAGCAGGGCTTGATATCACCTTACCTTAACCTTGACTTGGTCATCCACTCTGCCCAGGATATCAATATTTCCGTCTTCTCTCCACCGGCCGAGGTCACCCGTGCAGTACATTAGTGACCTAATGAGACAGTAATTAGCCGTCAGTCTGTGACTCATACCAACGAAGAGGGTGGCAACGTAGGTCCATGGTCTTACCCGTCATTTGCAAACGGATCTGGGATGTATGCTTCTTTTGTCCTGGATTCAAGGCCCACGTAGCCACGAGCCACTCCATGGCCGCCTGCCCACATGACACCGGCCACGCCCATTGGTACGGTTCTGCCGTCGTTGTCTAGAATATAAACCGAGTTGTTGGGAGTTGGGCGACCAATCGAAATAGCTTCACCAACAACATGTCTGTACATTGTATTCACAATTGTGGTCTCGGTCGGGCCACAACAGTTCCAATATATGGTATGCGTTGCCCATAAATCGGCAATGTCTTGAGATGTTGGCTCTCCAGCTGTAGCAACGACTTTGATCTTGGGGTAGAGCTTGGGATGGTATTTGGAGAGTATTGTTGGTGTGCAAATCAGAACATCAAGCTATTATGACGTGAGATGTCAGTATTGCTTGATCCAGACTAGACTTTTGATGAGAAAAGGAGACAACTGCCGAGGAAAACCGACCTCCTTGAGTGTAGGTTCCCAGTTGGCACCTCGAACAACAAGTGTGCCTCCATTACATAAACAACTGAAGATTTCCCAGGCAGCTGGACCTATGTCAGTATATATATGCTACACCAAAGCATTGATAATACACCTATCACTTAGGCAAGTTACACTACTTACCCATGTCGAAACTAATGTTAAGAACCTGGCCAACACACATGCCGGGCTGAATCCCCAGACCACCAGGGTATAGACAGACCAGGTTTGCCACGTTCTTATGCGTAACATCCACGCCTTTGGGTTTACCCGTGGTTCCTGTGGTGAATTTCAGTATAATGTTATGCGAGTCATATTTGCAGATCGTCCTGATGAGGGGGATGTGAGGGATATACAAACCGGATGTGTAGATAACGTAGCATCCCGCATCGGGGGAGGCAAGGTTAGCCCAAGACTCGGGGGCATTCAAAGCTCGGTCTGCAGACGTCCGTTGTTCGATGATGATGGGGTCCATATTAGGCAAGAGAGATTTAATTCGGCTCGCAGTGGATGATATACAGAGAACAATGTTCCCACCGCATTGTTCTGCAACGTGCTTGATGGTGGAATCTGGAACAACATCGCCATCCAGAGGCACATACTGTGCACCACAAGATAGAATAGCCATGATACCAATGATCATCTCGGTGCCACGCTTGACGATAAGTGGGATGCTTTGATGAGGGCCAATGCCGAGCAGTCGAAGCCGAGAAGCTAGAAGCTGGGCCTGTATGGCAAGCTCACGATACGTGAGCTCCCTCACGAGGACGCCATTGGAGAGGTCACGAACCGCTGTGGCTGAGGGTATAGAGACAGCATGGTGATAGAAAGCGGCAGTAACTGTAGGAAAAGGACAGTAGACAGCCTCGCCATGCGTGAAATCTGAATTGGGTAGAGCAAGGAGATGTGATTTCCTACCGTCGTTCATTATGACGACTTCAAGGTAACACTCAAAAGTGCGGGGTGCGTCAAGGAACAGAAAAGCAGTCTGAACTCCCGACTTCCATCATGAACTAGCTTGTGAATCAAGGGCCTTTATATATTTTTGCCGACAACCTTCCCTGTTGTTGCAAGGTTATCGTCTTGGCTTTCGTCTAGGAACTAAGCAGAAAGCCCGGGACAACATCCTCCTACAGCCGGTACATTTGGAGATCAACCTGCCGGAAAATTCTCTAAGATTGCCAACGTCGTACATCCCAGTCATGATGGTTGAGCCTGCCGCGAGTCGACTCCGCCTATCTCCGTAGCTTTTTTCAGACCAGGGTTTATCTTGTCTTGTAGCAATATGTATGAGCCTGTTGAACGGGGAAAGTTGCATGGAGCTCTGTGGGTCCAAAATGATGGATAGATATTTTGTATGGAGGTGCGAATCGAGAGATCTGAGGCACTAAGGGTATCCCTACGCCCCCGAAGGATAGAAGAAAAAAAGTATACATGCGGTGCGAGTATTATACAGAACAACTGGCCTGGTTGCGCACACCCCTCTCAGCCTCTTAGGGGAGGTGGGACGAGCAAAATCAAGGGTGTGCCGAAGATTATAGTTGTCGCATTCCGGGGCTATTCAAGCCAAAAGAAAAGGACGAGAGAAAGAGTTCACGACTGGCGCCTTTCCTTGGACCGTTGTCCCAACGAAGGGAGCTAGCAGGGTTAGAAGCGAACGGGTGGAATGCCGAGAATGGCGACGGGACACCCGAAAAGGGCAACTAGCGATTAGGGTACATTGTCCAAAAGTAGACTACAATGCCAGAGAAAATTGACAAGGGGTCTACTCCGTAGTCTGAATATGTTCAGGCTCGGTCACGCACTCTGACACTGAGACAGGTAGGGAATTGAGTGAGGTGGCTTGCTCCGCTTGGTTTGTGAGGGATGGAGAAGAGAACGGAGGGGGGTAAACTTCAACGTTGGTTCATCGTCAGAAGGTCTGGTAGGCGCCCAGAATCTGTATGCGGCACATCCGCCAAGATAAGCATGGCTCTTAGCTCAGTTTTGCATGAGGGTCAAACCCCACGTGAGTTTCTTGGCCGGTTTACCACGAAGGTTTGTATGCATGAAGCGTCAAGTCTGCCAACTTGGCCGCCTCATGCCTCTTCTCCGCCCACATAACAAACTGGTGTCCTCTGCATTGCTGCAACATGTCTTCAACGGGGTAGGGATAAATTGTGGCTTGGTTGAGCCGACCAGTCGCCAAAAGCTCCACTCGGCCGGAACCACGGTTGCTGTACAGACATGAAGTTGACAGCAGATGACAGCTGTGGACTTTCAAGATTTCCGAGGCCTGTTTGTTTCAGCCAGTAGCTCAATGCGAACCCATGGAATTAGACCAAAGCTAGAGGGACAAATTAGTACGTCATGCCTGCTGAGGGGAGAGAATGCGCTATATGGCTTCTGGATTTGTGGTGGAGAGGCACTACTTCACCAGCCAAGAGTCATAAAGAAGTCATCCATCATGAAATTTGTACACTGAAACACATTGTTCGTTTTCTCTTGTCAGGAAGCGGAGAAAAAAAAAAGACGGCTGCTTGATTGATTGTTCGACTGCGTGTATGTTGTTTTAATCTTAGGGCCACTGTCGTGTCTGCCGCCAAAGTGACAGCTTTAAATCTCTTCGTTCGGCAACATCTAGACCAGAATCCCGGGAATATCCGATCGACCCGCCTGTAGGCACGGCTTGCGTCAAGCTGCTCACAGGAACATCTTTTGGTGCGCTCCATTCGTGCGGAGAGACGTCTTGACATTCCGCCGTAATGTTCTACCAAGGGTACCAAACTTACAGAATTTTGTTTGTCCTTTTTTTTTTAAAAAAAAAAACATCATTCTTGTTATACGTGCTCGAGCCGTGGCCATGAGGCTGACGGTTGCTTTCTTTTCTTTTCCTGCCAAGATCGAGCCGCGCCTGCAGCCGTGTTGCCGGTGTGTTCCTTTAGGTATGATTCTGGGTGCTCTGTCAAAAGTGGCACAAAGTCCTCCACTTTGGACGGCTAGGCGCCTGAGTGCACTGTAGACGACGAAACCAAGCCTAGATGGGCAATCATCATCAATGACCGACAGACGCAGCCGGCGAGACTGCCACTGCATGTTGACAACATGCGTGGACCTCGGAGAGAAACAGACGTGGTGGCTTCAGAGACATGATGTGGCCATGCTCGTGTCTGCAGCAAAAGCACTCTGCATTCTCAACCACGATTTAACCCCAGTCAGCGCGCAGACATTGCTCGTATCGCGGAGACTAGCTGATATTTAGGAAGGACCTTTTGGATGCTTGGTGTTTATCACCTCAACTTTGTTCTCATGGACGTCTGGCGAAGGTTGGAAAAGCTTGGAGCTGGATGGACGTACGTGAGTGAACCTGACGACTTGCGGCAGGAGCTAACGAGCCATCAGATCTCATCTCAGCTTTCTGACTCCTGACCAATGACAAGCTAGTAAACTAGATCAGACCAGGCATACTAGACGTATTTTTGCCTAAATACTCTCTGGCTTGACCCCGCCTTGACGCCGTCAGAAATGAGGTCGTTTCTGTCATGGAGATTGAAGATTGATTCAATAATATTTGCTCGAGCTGGACCTCGCTCACCTGCCATGTCTTTTCTCCCCTGGGCACTTGAGCAGGTCTCATGTCGCCATTCGGCCCAGGTCTAATCATTCTCGTTCTACCTGGCTGCAGTAGCCCAACGCCTCCGCATCTTGCACTCCAATCACCTCTCAATAGTTCCATTGTTTTGTCCTTCAAATCCTCTCTCCCCGCAGCAATGTCTCCACCAGAATGATAACTAGGCGCCTGCTAGCCTTTTGCGAACTTCCATCACCGTCACGGCCACCGATTCCCACTCGTCTACAAAGCCCAGCCCTTTTCCCACGCCGTTGGTCACCCATGTGTTAGTGCCATAATTTACTCAATATCAGTGTCGTTTATCTGCGTTCCTGTTCTCTTTAACCAGAAGGTTTATCGCAGCAGATAATCGAGATTATTAGACACTGGCAGGACAACCCCAGCCGCCGCGGCTTTCCTCCGGCTGCCACTCGAACCCGATTATCTGCATCAAATCCCCCGGCTCCGTTGCGGCGAGCACCTCTGTCACGCATTTTTTTTCTCTTGTAACATCGAAGAAGGAAAGAAATATCATCCATCAAAATGGCTCTGTCAGAACTTGTTCAAGCTACATCGCCAAGCGAGGGTGTCCGGGTCATTACTTTGAATCGGCCAGAGAAGCGAAATGCCATGTCCCGAGAGCTTATTGGGGAGTTTTTGAGGGAGCTGAAGACGGCTTCATTCGACTCGGCAGTTAAGGTCATTATCATAACCGGCAAGGGCACTTTCTTCTCATGTGAGCCACATGGTTTCCTGCTTCTCATTACCCTTCAACCTTCATCTTCAAGCATATGGGAGAGTCCGTCGCTGAGATTCCCCACTCTGCTATATTGGCGCCGCCATGGTTTGATCCCGGTGATAGAGCTCGTTAGTTTCTAACTTGTCATTGTTAGCTGGTGCCGATTTGAAAGACATTTCCGGTCTAGATGCCGCTGGTGCTCGATCATGCCGTTATCTTGAGGATTTGTGCGTCGGGATGTCCGCTGTGCGCAAGCCTATCTTTGCAGCTGTAAACGGACCAGCGGTGAGTGTAGGCTGTTATGCTACTCAACGCCGCGCCAGCTTCTTTCCTAAGCCATGGTGGCAGTTCTTACATGGCTTTTGGCTGACAAACCGTATTTGATTTTTATTGGTGTTTTTACAGCTGGGGGGCGGTTTCGAAGTGGCATTGATGGTAAGAACCCCATGCTGCTCCTCCAGCTATTTGGACGCTGGAAACGCTGGGGCGAACTCAGCTACCGCGCACCTCTGATACATGCGCATACGACAAATCGGAGACATGTGGCTAATACATGGCATTGTGAACATCTAGTGTGATTTGATCATTGCATCCAAGTCGGCTTATTTCGCCCTTCCGGAAACCCAACGAGGTTTGATTCCTGGAGCGGGTGGTACGCAGAGGCTGACTGCTGCCGTGGGCAAGTTTCGAGTAAGTCGGCATGCTTCATGAGAAGCGGGGATGATGTTACGCGGGCCCAGCCGATCGGATGAACGTTAAACTTAGCTCGCCATGTTCTTACTGTATCCCAGGCTATGCGAACCATTCTCATGGGTAGACCAATTACGGCCGAGGAGGCATTGTCATGGGGTCTAGTGTGCGACCTCGTGGCAGATGGTGACCTGCTGCTGCAGCAATCAATCGCTACTGCGAACGCACTGACCCAAAACTGGTCAGAGGCGCTTCTATTTGCTAAAGAAGCTGTCTGCAGGGGTAAGCATCATCCACAGTTTGACATGCGGTACAGGCCCTGCTGTTGCAGTGTACTACCAACAAGGAATACTATGCTATTGCTCGCTTGTTTGCTCAGAATTTTGATGCTAACGTGTCAGACGTACAGCCGATAGTCTCTGTAGGGACGACCTGTTCGAACGCAACCTATACTACAGCACATTCGGAACGGAAGAGAAGAGAAAGGGTGTGGATGAGTTTCTAGCTAGGCGGAGCCGGGATTAGGGGAGCTGGCAAAAGCCAAGAGTTCCAAGAATATCGGCTTACCACTTCGGTAGGGGCTTGGATAGGGAAGATGGAAGAGATGGACAAAAGGTCGTTGGCGACTCGACACACATGGAAGAACCATCTGCATCTGTATTATCAGCTCACGACTGGAGAAAATGGTGCATGAATGGGGGAAGCTTCGGGATGACTGGTCTGGTAGACTGGGGTATAATGCAAAGACGACTTATAGCCGCCTGGCCAAGTGGTCGATCCGGCTAGATTATATCATGTTCAGGTAAGCAAGTGGTATGCATTTCGCCCTCCCGCATAGCCTCAATTGATAGCTGAAAAGGCGGGGTAACTATGATGATCAGCGTCGGTCTGTTTTCAAAGATAGATGCGCAGCGCTCTGTTTAAGGAACTCTACGGGAACCATTCACCCCTGCGTGTTAAACGGGACAATCCGCTGTGAAGGGACCCCTGAGGAGGGTCCAATAATTATGTAATATTTTCTTAGCACGGCATGGCGTGATAGATTCGGAGCCTGAGGTCCCCATTGAGGGGTTTTTTTTTTCCGAGCATCATGAGTACATAATCATGAGTACATGAGGAAAGAAAATGCAGCCCTGTGAGAAAGACTGGATGATGTAGAACCATGGGGCAGTACTTCACCATTCGCAGGAGTGACCTGTTTCGGCTCGCTGCAGCTGCAAGTTCGCGGTTTAACGTTACCGTTGGATCACTTCCATCAAAAAGGCTTAGCTGTGTCCACGTGGCTAGAGACTGGGGGGGGGGGTGTGAGGAATGATGAGAACTCACGAATGTTGGAAATGCTCGTAATCATGCAGCTTGCACAAGTTCTTGCAATACAACCAACTGCAACATGGGGCCTGGGGGGGAGAGAGACATTGTGCTGGGAGAAAAGAAGTGAATCGCCTGGTGAGTGATGCAAGGCACAACCAAAAAAAAATTCAACAGATGGCCAAAATAGCAGGGGGGGGAGAGCACAAAGCGTCTGGCATCTGCGACAGATGGTCATCTGTTTGCGACGAACTGTTGACGGGCCCTCTCGTCACGGCCACGTTCATGCACATCCCTTAATGTACGTTGCCCTGTTGGCAATGCTGTACATGGACTGTATCTTTGCTTGTGTTCAGACAATGGAGCCGGTGGGCTCCGTCGGTTGAGGATCAGTCGATTTTCAACGATCGATACCGGGCATTCCAATGCAGGCCGGACATGCTCCTCGGGGCCGGACCACGCAGAAGTGTCAATGTAGAAAAGCAAGGCCAGCAGCCAATGAATCGATCGACTCGTCACTGACACAGCATGCTCGAACCGTCAACTATTCAGTCTTGTCCCATCCGACTGGCTGGTCTGGGGAAGGGGAGGGGGGGGGGGGGCGTCCCTCGTATCTGCTGGCCAAGGCTGGTCAGTCGTCGATTTCCCAAGCAGTTTACGTACAGAACAAGGAGCGATGAAGCCTTGTGTGGCACGAGAGCAGACGAGTAGATGACATGTTTCATCAGCAAAGCTGCCGACCTACCCAGCCTGGACAGTTGGCTCCATTCACCAACTCATCGGGCGTTTTTGGGGGGGGGGGGAGGGTTACAGCAACGTCAAGTATCAAACTGACAGGTCAGCTTCAGGTTTTTTTTTTTTCGGCAGGATTCCTGCTCTAGAAGAGTAAGCGGCTTTAGCTTATTAGTCCAGCTCTACACCGGTAAGACAACGCAACGGGGGGTTAGGACAGAA